>NW_019290633.1:34625-51264 GCF_000500325.1 Leptinotarsa decemlineata | reverse complement strand
GAGAGATGCCATGAATCATTATTGAAATTATTGTTTGTAACATATTCCGTCGTGTGGCGGAGTAAATTATCGAATTCGTCAAGCTCTAACTGAATGGACCAAGTGGGAGAACATCTGAGGGCGTACATGAGTTTTGGAATCGCCAAACAATTTTTCAAAAGAAAAACTGCAACGTGTTTTGGAAGTTCATTCAATCTGGTGGTCAGCAATTTTTGAAACAGATTTTTTAAACAGAGAATCCTGTTAACGAATCTTTAACCTTTTGAAGCATGATGTTTCTATCAAACATGTTGAAGGCATTTTTGAAGTCTATTCATCTACTACAATCTGGAGCTGAATTTCTGTAGATACTGTACCTCGACAATCAATACAGCTGAGTTTATTTCCCGAATCATTCTCGTCGAGCTACCCTATAACCGAAACATCGCCCCCAATTGCTAAATAATGAATAAATTCAATCAAAACGGAATTGATAACAAATCGAATGAGCGTAGGATGATACTGACGTAAACAAATCGAATTCCGCAATAATTTACATGTTGAATTGCCGTGATTGGAAAATGTATGGTTTTTTATCATTCAGCACCTGATCTGGCGCTGTCAAGCTGGGATAGTTAATCAAATATACATGATGAAACGATACTCCATTGGCCATCAATATCAATTACAAAGGTAAATCATATGTTTGTAAACACCTCACAGATATATGGATCATCACAATTTGTTTTTGTATTTCGGTATTTTCGTGTCTCCGTGAGAAAATAGTAGTACTGCCCAGGTGGAAATGACTAGCTCTTAAGTTTGAGGAGGAAAGGGTGCAAGTAAAAGTTTTGAAAAGTAGACTCCAAATTGACTGGTCTCATTTGGACGCCACCCACAATAAATTACAGAAATATTGCCTTTTTCAATACTCTTCACTGCACATTGACTGATTTCCACTCATACAGAAGGTTCTCCAATAAAATACAATTAAATAATGAATATGAGGTTAACCTGTTTGTTTCTAGAGTATAAAAAATATCAGAGGGCCAAAGTTTCGAAAAAAAAAACTGAATGTTTCATGCTTCTCATCCGTTTCCTTGAAACGAATATCTATCAATGTGATCAGTTACAAAATGAAGGAGCTCACCACAGGGTTTATTGCATTAAATCGTTATGGTATCGTAATTCTATCTCCAAGAACTATCAAGGAACCAAAAATTTTCTTGTTTTTGCTCCTCTGATACCGATCCAATATGTCATCAGTTATGTAGGATCTAGGTGCTCCTATATTCTAGCCAGATGTTCAAGGACTGTCTTCACTTTTTTGAAAAACTTTTTTTACAGTTTTCGCAATTCTTTCATCCATTCAATTCTATCCGTTTTTATCCCATCTTCTGCTGCCTGGCTTCTATTCGATTTTTTCAGTTGGATAAATCTTGGAAACACTTCTTTCTTGATGAAAATGTTGAAAAAGCAGATAGTTTTATTAGTTATGGCACATTGAAAAATCAACTTAAAGTATCGATGTATCATCTGTAAAAATAGTAATTTCACCATTGATGTCTAAGTTGGTGAAGTCGTTAATATGAATGAGAAATAGAGTCGGGCGCAAAACTGATCCTTGAGGAACTCCACTCTCAAAAAACTTTTTCAACACCACTCGTATTTCATCGAACTTCTGCGCCTGTATATTGTATCAAGAAAGACATGCCTGGCTGAGGTGTCATGTCGCCAACTCATTTTCAAATCGCTTGTTAATCGATGAAAATGACTGAACATTTGTTTTGAATAAAATTACGGCGCAACCCCTCCCAATCCGGCACTGCAAAAACGGGCAGAAATTTCAAGTGCGTGCAAAGCGACAGTAATCGTGAGAGAGAACCGGTGCATTTCCAGACAATCCTTTCATCGGTCGGCGCTGTAGCGAACAAATCCTGCATTTTTCAGTTTCTGCACGAGCTGTTTTTATCGCCGACTAATCCGCTCATAAATAGTCATGGAATTTAATGTATTTGAGATATTTTGTTCATATCATACAATTAAAATCACACGTCGTGTCAAGGATTCATGAGAGTTGATTTTCAGTAATCAACATCGCCTATTTCGACTGATGATTGCGATTGAAGTGACAGAAATGATCGTTTTATCGCATTGAATTTTTGACATTTTTTAGTTACGATTTTCATGTCAATTTTGCATTATCGCATCACTTTTTTGGAATATAATGCATGTCATTTTGAATGATTTATCACTGAATAATGTTGGCTTCTCTGAGTTCTTTGAATATAGCTGTAATTCCATTGTCATGTGACGTATTTCCAGCATCTTTCGAAGCTATAAGCAGCTTGAATCTATCGCATAACTCGTTCGGATTATCCCAATACACATACTCGAAGGGCTTGTCATTATATATCCAACGATGAGTGTTGATGGCAGTCTTTTGTAGAATGCTGGAACCAACTACATCATTGCTCACTACATTATCGTCACCTTTGCTAAGTGTTTAATTACGAAACATGGGCCTTATTACATCTGACCATTTCCATTTTTGTGTTCCCTTCATGCATCCTCTGGCATTCAGGTGGGCTTGTGTTACTTCCAACAAACGTTTATAAGAGGCTCGATCCTCTTTATTATAGTCTTCAGGTTCATGGAGAAAGATCAAATTATATAGTCCTGGAGTTCCTTTGAAGGAGTTCTAATATCACCACGTTTATCAAAGTCAATGTAGTTTCTACCGAGAATCCATTTTGAAGAGGACTCGTCATAAACTGGTCCGTATATTTTATCGATTGAATTGTCTTTAGCCCAGTGTTTCATGACATATTTGTGTGATATGGGCGAATATTGCTCCAGATATTTCATAATACTCTCCTCTGAAATATTTTCCATTGATGGTGGTGGTGGTGGTGGTGATTCGTGGAATACCTCATCATCATCTTTCCTCGTCGTTTCAGCAACATTTACGAGTGGTTATTGTTGTTTTTAAAAAAAATATTACGTTGTTGCAAATTCATGAAAGCGTAGATTGGTCACAAATATCAATATCATTTTTCCAAAATCGATAGTTATGAATATGAGTTCATGGTTACCATTGTGTCCAGTGTCAACCAACAGACTTGTTGGTTGACAGTGGACAGAATCCAACCTCATACACAAGTGAATGAAAATATTCTCGTTGTACAGTCAAGCGGCAATGAAACCTCTTGTCTCCTACCGAGCAACGTCTAAATTGGTAGTGAATTTACTTATGATGCACTGTTTGGAACCTTTGGTGTAGTAATGAATATTACTGGAGTTTTTTCCCAACACCAAATCGTTATTTTCAACACCTCGACACGTGTTTCGATCACCAAGTAATCATCTTCAAAGAGGAAGATTAAAACATTAAAACAGTTTTGATCTTGCAAAAAACTTGTGACAAAAACCTACCATGTTTTGAAAATTTTCAACAATCTGTAATTTGAAAACGAATCATTCTTCGTTGAACATTTTATAGGAAAAAGTTGTTCATTTTGACGAGATCCACCACATACTTAGTTTTTGTAATGTTCTCAGCAACTTCACTTTACGCCCTGGGATCTAAGTAATATGAACCCATATAGAAAATTGTAGATATTTCGAAAACGATCACCTCCAGCGTTATTGAGGTGTACCTTTTTTACTTGGAAAAGGTATGGGAATTAGGTTTTTTCATGAAAAGTACCAAAAGTTCACTGTCAAAAAATTTAGGGCAATTTGAAGTAAATCATGACAGCGCCCTCTAGATGTTACATGAAAATTAATACGAAATTATGATTTCCCACGTCAAAAAAAACCCCGGGTACCGAATTTCGTGCAAATAACTTGAGTTTTGCAAGAGTTATTTTCGAAAATTGAACAAAAAAATTCAATTTCAACACCCCATATCTCCGAAACGAAGCATTTTCGGACACAAGTTCATATAGACTTTTTTTCTTAAAATTGTCTCAGGAATACGTCACTTGAATATTTCAACGTAATTATGTTACACCCTGTATAATGAGCATTTTAATGTCTACGTTATATTCGTTATGTGAAGATCCCAGCGTAGGTGTTTATCTATAGTTACTCCTAAGTACTATATGTCGTTTCGCGAATGTATTACTTCCATATTTCCGTTCCATATTTATGTTCTACGTTCAAATTATCAGAATTGGGTAGTGTGCTTTTATTATAGGCAAATGGAATGAATTTTTTTTTCAAAATTGACAGTTGAATTTTTGACTGAACCAAGTTATTATGACTTTCAGATCCGCTTCTACTTTGTTTTTTAATGTGTCCTATGTTTGGTCTATATAGAGGATAGCTATGTCTTCATTGAAGCTGATGATTTTCCTGTTAATACGTTTGACAAGAATTATTCCTTTATATAAATGTAGTGAAGTATCGGTGCTAAAACTGTACATTTTCCAAGATCCCAACACATCCAATAATTATTTTACATCTATATTCCTTTTCAATATCAGAAAATACTCAATTTCACGTACTCTCAACAATGTTATTTCGCCATGAAATATCAGGAAGCTAACTTCAAATACGTTAAAGGCTACGTAATGAAATAATATCGCAGACAATAACCCAATCTGAAGTGTTCTATTTCTCACTTGAGGTCACGCGGAATCAAGAATCAACTTTGAATAGACCAACTGATGACCCTTTGTGCCATTCATAAATTCATAACTTATATACGTGATGCAATTATTAACTAGACCGATGATACAATAAGGTATGATTGACAGGCAGAATGATAATTCCTCGTGTGAAATTTTAATAAGGTAAAGGCTACCGACAAACACCGAACTTTGTTTACGCATTGCCTTTGGGAGAAGCTGACAGGTAATTTTGGATAGATAATCCGCCAATCGGGTATTTGGCAAATATCATTCCAGCTTGTTTGTGGATTTATAACGGATTTGATCATGTATTAGATACGGTATTACATAATTACTACATACAAATTCGACAATAATGATGTTTACTTCCAAAAAGGGTTATTAAACAAATAGTACTATTAATATTCAATTCAAAGTCAGAAATGAAATTCATTACTTGAATAGTCTTGGTTGTGTCGATTTTAGGTTTTTGTGGAAAATCTCTTTTCTACCTCCTGCTCTACTAATGTTTTTTTTTCAGCTTCGGAAATGAAGCATTCTGAAACTCTGGAAAACAAAAATTATTCGTTTTTATGCCTCTTGTGCCTGTTGCTCACATTGCGTGATGGACCCTCTTACTCTGGGAACTTAGAGGGTGGTAGATAATAATATTTTTTTACAATGCAAGTAAATATGGGTTCTTACAACCTACTACATCATTCATTGTCTTCTTTTTAGAGTCGGGAAGTAGGTATTTGAAGAAAAAAGCTTGATTCAATTTTCTTTCTAGAAATATATTTTTTTTTATTGAAGCCAACCCTGGATATTTTTTATATTGGGCCTACCAACTGCCAATCAACGAATGCGTATAGAAAATTTCGTGTCACTGCTATTTATCGCTGAGGAGATCACTCGTACGGAGCCGATCCTGGCAGCAGAATCAGGTCACGTTCATGATTAACATGCATTGTCATCGGTTCTGGACCAGCATGCAAAATTTCAGGTCAATCGGATACCGGGAAGTGGGTCAAATTGAACTTGCAAGATTTGTTAACATACATGCAAGTCAAGTTAAATAAAAGCTTTTAAAAAATAAAAAAACACCTCAACAATAGTATACAGGGGGACACATTTTGACATATTCATATTTGATCTAACGTTCCCTATCGCATCCCAGAGCATGTCACCATTTTTTTTAAATGAATCAATCGTTTTGCTTTATCACATGTTCCATGATGAACAGATTTCAACAAAGTAGAATACATTATGGTCTGAATCTCATAGTGTGGAAGCTAAAAATTATTTGAGTTGGAAACAAGCCACACTTAATGAACTTCTGTACAATCTACTCCCTTGGTTTCATAGGTGTTTTTGTGAAGTATACTTTAAAAAATTCTTATTTTGTCTAGTTGAGTTTGAAGTTGATATTCTCTTCATTTTGTATTAGTCTCATTCTACAATAACGATAACCTACCTGTGAAGTTACAATTGGTGTTTCTGTTCTTGTGAATTCTTGAGAAGCAATGGTTTATATCGACAACGGATTGAAATAGTGAGTTTGTACTACCAGAATGAAAATAGTGCTAGAGCTGCTGCTCGTATGGTCAATGATGATCATCCAGGAAGAAATGTACGACACAAATACATTTCGGAATCCATTGAACAAATTTTTGGAAACTGGATCTGTTAACAATAAGAAGCATAACCGTTCAGGAGTTGTCAACGATGAAGCTATTTGTACTGCACTATTAGGGCACGTTGGACTAATGGAAAATTCGAAATCTCTTACTAAGTTATCTCGAGAATCAGCCATACAAATGTTTTTAGGATTCTTCATAAGTACAAATTCCATCCATATAAGATTAGACTAGTTCGATAGACGTATAGAGTGTTGTGGAAGTCTCAGATATGGACATGTGGGCCTGAACGACTACAGGTCTATGGAAAAGATCAGGAGAGCGACTGGCTGATGGATGCTGTAGGTACTACAACATCCCCTGAAATACGTCACACGAAATCTATGCCACATATTTGTATTGATTACCTACGTAACGAATGTAGTCACAGACTGAAGTGGACTAACTTTCATGAAAAAATGTTGGGCACTTTCAGCAGGTCACAAACTCCGAACTTTCTCCACCAAGAATAGGCTTCAGCATTTAGCAGTCTTTATCAGTATTTTTCAGCATATCGTCAGCATTTTCAGTACAGCAGCAGAATTTTACAATATTTTTTATTGCATTCTCCAGCATTTCCACATCATCTGCAGTTCTGAACACCAAATTTGGAGTTCCACAAGGATCCATTCTTGGACCTCGCTTATTTAACATCTATATCTGAGATTTTCACAAATATATTGAATTTTGCAATATCCATCACAACGCTGATGACACTCAAATTTACTTATCTTTTCCGGAAGGCAACCTGGAAGCACGAGAACTGATAAATAGAGATCTCAATTCATGTATAACGTCTCGTGCGCACATAACTTGAAATTGAATGCTAAAAAATCATCATTTATGTTATTTGGACCCAAATCTAAAAGGAGCCTGATTTCCAACCTCATCAAGATCCACATAAATGATGTTGCCTTGCCTTTCACTTCTGAATGCAAAAACTTGGGTTTGTGGATTGACTTCGATTTGGGATTTTCTAAACATATCAGTCATCTTTGTAAAACATCATATAATATTCTCAGACAAATTTTTCCCAATAGAGATATTCTTTCTACACAACTCAAACTTAAGCTTTGCGAAACTTCGAAACTTTATTTTTTTCTAAATTATCATATTGCGATTGCATATATGGACCTGCACTTACTCAATACGACTCTCTTCGCCTCTAAAGAATTCAAAACTCTTGTTTGAGATTTTCCTTCGGTATACGTAAATTTGATCACATCAGTAGTAGGTTTGATGACTCCAGATGGTTGTGGCTTGAAAAACTACGGACTCTACATATCCTCACATATACACATAAATTACTATTAACAAATAAACCTGATTATTTATATAATAGACTTGTTAGTTTTTCGCAGACTCATAACTATTATACTCGAAATGGCTCTGTCTTGGTCATTCCCAAACACAACTCGGCACTTTTTACTCGTAGTTTTTCCTATATTTCCGCTGAACTGTATAATAAGTTGCCCAGTGACTCCAGATTTTACACGATGATGACATTTAAAAAACGCTTGGAACTTCTTCTCAAATCCTGGTAATTGGTGCTCTGTATGTCGATTTTTGCATAACCCTTATTATTATGAATTTCAATCAAGCTTTCATTATTGTGTTTATCATTGTATTGGTTAATTCATCTCATATTCTATACTTGTCATTATTATAGTTTTCTACTGTTTACTTTTGTAAGGTTGATTTGAAAAACAGCTTATGTTGATAATCCGCCTGTTCATCCAATTTATTTTTGATGAATACAGTCGATTTATTATTATTATTACTATTTACTCACATTCATCATTTTTCACATTTCAACAGCTCTTTCGTAGCATAATTCTTATTGTATTTTAAAAGCTTTTCAACATTTTCGTCAGAATGTTTTCAGCATTTTTATAACATTTCTCATTGCTGCATGTATCAGCATGTTTTCAGCAGCTTTTTCAGCATGCCACATAGCATTTTCTGTATAGCACCAGCATTTTCCACATATTTTTTCAGCACAGCACCTCTCTGGATTTGTCAAAAGGATTTTAGCATTTATAAGTCGTTTTCGTTAAAAACCATTCTGTTCAGTGGAATTGACTCCGCTCTACTAGGTTAGGTTGGGTCCAAAGTGAGTGGGTCTATCCGCCCCTTTACCGCGATCCGCAAGGGTTTATTGTGGCTCACACCTATTGACACTCGACCAAATAAACCCAGATTCTTAACGAAGCCGATTAGTTTGTATGGTGAGAGTTTTTCAGGTCAACTGGTCAGAGTACGGCTCTGCCAGATTCTGAAAACCTGATTTGGTCCCCAGCGGGGCAGGCACAAAGTATGTGCTCTGGTGTTACATTTTCCAAACAGAGGGGACACACACTGTCTTCCGACAGTCAGAGTATCTGCATTAGATGATTCAAATGACAGTGACCTGAAAGAAGGCCTATTAGACATCGTAGTTCATCCTTACTGTAGTCCAACAACTGTTTGGTATCAAGCTCCAAAGGATGAATAAGCGCCTTGGAGTGAGCCAAATCTGAGAAATTCTGCCAAAAGTTCATGAATCTTCTTACCATTCAGGTGATATCTCAGTCCTGGGTCTGCGACTGTAAACACCTGCACCACAACCGGAAGGTGTTTTTGATCCATCTGTGAACCAACAACTATCTGCTCTTGATATTTCCTGTTCCTGGAGGATCCAGTCCTCTCTACTCGGGAACAGTACTTCATAAGGCAGTTCGTAGTTGACAGTTGGATGCATAAAGTCAGATGCCATTTTCAGAATGTGGAGAGGAGGTAGATCTAGAAGTATCTCCATGACCGCTGACGATGTGATACTGATGGCAAGACAAGCCTGTCTCTGTGAGCTAAAGAGCTTCGCCTAGGCCGTTTTCCCTCTCACTACTAAGTTGTAGACTGATAAAATTCTTGTTTGTCTCACAAGTTTTCTGTATTTGATATCCAAGTCAAATATCTGGTTCTGAAGTTCGCAATAAAGGGGCAACAAAAATTCGCGTACGTAATTCAAAACGAAAATGTCTGCAAATTTCATTTGCGAAAAACGTTTTCCTTTCACATAATCCATCGCGAATGGAATTAAATAAATATAGCTGTGAACAAAGGGCCACAAATTGGGTTATCCCTTTTCAAAGCAAGCTTAAAAGCTCGGTGAATAATGTAATTAGAATATACAAAAGTCAACTTGGATGTTAATAGATAAAAAAGTTAGATAGAAAGATAGTAATGTAATTACTGTGAGGCTGACGTGGTCGGAAATTCATCCTGCAATGTCCTTCGTGAAAGCATTGCTGTGTTTCGAATTGAAAAGCTGAATAGAGGGTGAAATCCGCGAATTACTGTCGGGTATGTCTTTTCGCAGGCGAGTTTTTCTCTTTTGAATTGATAACTATAATACATTCCAAGTAATTTGATAGTGATGTCAATTTTAGTTTATATCGAAAATTTTCAGTTGAGAGTAGTAGTACATGTCATCATTAACAAAAACTTCTGAGAAATGATTCGAAGGTTTGAAGTTGAGAAGATTTTGTACAATGGGTATTTGACAAATCAAGACCGTATAATATGTCAGAAATGTTGACGATTTTCTACATGATTGAATTTCGGGTAGACTTTGAAAAGATTCTTGTATCAACAATACTTTTTAATAATATTCGAGGGATGTTGTGTATTATATTGAAGAAAGGAAAAAGTTTAGGTTGAGAATGAACGAAATCTCGACTTTAAGAAAAGACAAAAACTAAGACAAATATATCTCACTTCCATACCACCAATACACGAAGAACTTCAGGAAGATTTCCAAGGAACTAGTAATGAAGGTGGTATTTAATACAAGTCATTCATCACAGGAAATCTAAAGGACAAAGTCGAGAATTCGAAGAGTCTGGAATTTATAAAATGAAAAGGACTGCGATGCAAAATATTATGGACAACTATTAAAATGAGATATAAAGAACAGTTACTGTTATGTAAGGCAATATTGTAAAATTCATTTAAGACTAGTACATAAGGAAACATTTTAAGAGGTATCTATGGTATGGATATGGAAAACATTGTTTGCAATTTAGTTTAATCTTTCTCTTGAAGATGATCACTTGGTGATCGAAACACGTGTTGATGTGTTGAAATAACGGTTTGGTGTTGGGATGAAACTCCAGAATTATTCATTGCTACACAGGTGCCTAGTAAAGCTCTCAAGTAAACCGTATTTCTTGATTTATTGTTATTCTTGAATTGTCTCCTATTCCAATGTAACTAAGCTGGACAACGCAGTGACAAGTATTGAAAAGGGGTACAGTATTTCTGGAAACTTCTGTAGATGGGGTTCAAATGAGTGATTTTAAATTCGTTACTGATTTTAGCACTCATAGTTGAATTTATATTGAAAATTAAGAACCGCGCCCTTGCCTTCGCAAATCAAGAGCTTGTCATTCCAACTGGGCACATGTACCGTTTTTATACTCCCGGTCAAGAAACGAGTAAATTTTTATTCAGGTAAGCATAATCTATAATATGAATTCAGAGTTAGAACTACATAACTTGAGAAACTAGAAGAAAAAAAAATTAACTAAAACTGGAAATTGTGAGTCCTGGCTAAGCTACCAAATGAAGTTCTTATGAAATTATTCATGATACACATGAACGAAGTGATCAAATCATTATTACAACGTGTAGAAAATTCAACCAAATGTATCCCGAATTAACACCAATGAACGAGAGGAAGTTTGTAAGATTACAAAATAATTTAATCTATAATATGAATTCAGAGTTAGAACTAGATAACTTGAGAAACTAGAAGAAAAAAAATTAACTAAAACTGGAGATTGTGAGTCCAGGCTAAGCTACCAATCGAAGTTCTTATGAAATTATTTATTACACACATGAACGAAGTGATCAAATCATTGTTACAACGTGTAGAAAATTCAACCAAATGTATCCCGAATTAACACCAATGAACGAGAGGAAGTTTGTAAGATTACAAAATAATTTTCTCAACTATGGCTCCATGTTAAAAGCGCTTTCAACAATACCAAAACCTGTTACTTCAAATGAGGACAATACTGTTAACGTTTTGGCATATTTTTATGCATATCCAGAAGCTTCCATTCGCAGTGCAGAAAAAGATTTAGGTGTATCACATGCTTCAGTACAACGAATTTTGAAAAATGCATCCGTATAAATTTACCAAAGTTCAAGCTCTAAAAGCAGAAGACTTCGAACGTAGAATGCATTTTTGTGAATCCCTTTTGATTTATACACAGGAAGATCGGGAATTTTTGTCAAAAATAATTTGAAGCGACGAATCAAAATTTACGAGGAATGGTATTTTGATAATCCTCATGTTACACAAGAAATGGGTTTTCAAGAAAAATTTGACCTGAATGTTTTCTGTATTCTGAAGAACAATAAAATTAGCTTCATTATTGATGAAGACACACTGAATGCAGAGAGATATCTCCAAATATAAAGGACGACTGTAACCGATTTTCTTGAAAATTTGAGTTGAAAAAAATATAGGAATTCGTGATTTCAACTGGACGGAGCGTTAGCTCATTCCATCCAGGAAGTTTCCAGGAAACTTGACGAACTCTTCGACGATCGTTGGTTTTGGCGTTTAGTGCCGTGGGATTGGCCACCGAGATCACCCGATCTCACGCCACTTGACTTTTTTATGGGGTGTTTTAAAAGAAAGTACTCCAGTGCCTACCAAAGAAGAATTGCGATGGCGAATAGTGCGGAGTATCGAAGATCTGGATCCCCAGGAAATTGAAAAAGCAACCACAAGTCGCGTACAAAAAAACATTTTGAAGTGTCCAGAATGTAATGGACATTTTCATCATTAATGTTGGCTTCTCTGAGTTCTTTGAATATAGCTGTAATTCCATTGTCATGTGACGTATTTCCAGCATCTTTCGAAGCTATAAGCAGCTTGAATCTATCGCATAACTCGTTCGGATTATCCCAATACACATACTCGAAGGGCTTGTCATTATATATCCAACGATGAGTGTTGATGGCATTCGTTTGTAGAATGCTGGAACCAACTACATGATTGCTCACTACATTATCGTCACCTTTGCCAAGTGTTTAATTACGAAACATGGGCCTTACTACATCTGACCATTTCCATTTTTGTGTTTCTTTCATGGATCCTCTGGCATTCAGGTGGGCTTGTGTTACTTCCAACAAACGTTTATAAGAGGCTCGATCCTCTTTATTATAGTCTTCAGGTTCATGGAGAAAGATCAAATTATATAGTCCTGGAGTTCCTTTGAAGGAAAGTCCTTCAGTTCTAATATCACCACGTTTATCAAAGTCAATGTAGTTTCTACCGAGAATCCATTTTGAAGAGGACTCGTCATAAACTGATCCGTATATTTTATCGATTGAATTGTCTTTAGCCCAGTGTTTCATGACATATTTGTGTGATATGGGCGAATATTGCTCCAGATATTTCATAATACTCTCCTCTAAAATATTTTCCATTGATGGTGTTGGTGGTGGTGGTGATTCGTGGAATATCTCATCATCATCTTTTCTTGTCGTTTCAGCAACATTTCCGAGTGATTATTGTGGTTTTCAGAAAAAATATTACGTTGTTGCAAATTCATGAAAGCGTAGAGTGGTCACAAATATCGATATCATTTTTCCAAAATCGATAGTTACGAATATGAGTTCACAGTTACAATTGTGTCCAGTGTCAATCAACAGACTGTTGGTTGACACAGCATTTTGGAAATGACCTCTGACTTTATGCCTCTAACTGTCAACTACGAACTGTCTTATAAAGTACTGTTCCCGAGTAGAGAGGAGTGGATCCTCTAAGAGAAGGTAGAAGAGCAAATAGTTGTTGGTTCACAGATGGATCAGAAACATCTTCCGGTTCTGGTGTAGGTGTTTTCAGTTGCAGACCTAGTACAGATATGTCAACCTGCCTAGGAACCTATGTGAGTGTATTTCAAGCGGAAAATACGCTATTGAATTGTGTGAGGAGATATTGGAAGAATCCAACCTCATACACAAGTTGAGGAAAAAAATTATTACAGTTAGCTCGAAATATACAAACTTCCTCTAGTCAGGTTGGAGTCTGCCTTAAGGCAAAAGTATTATCAACATAGTGGTGAAGTTTAGATTGTTGGACAAAAAAAAAAAAATGTTTATTCTTCTTCTTGAAATCACATGTGTCGAGGTGTTGAAATAACTGTTTGATGTTAGAAAAAAGCACCAGTAGGTAACATGATGAATATAAAGCAAAATTCAGATCCACACCGCTCTCCTATCAACTTCCTCATTCTCTTCTAAATGCTGTTCGTAAGCGATTCATGGCGTAAGAAGTAGCCAAAGAAATGCAAACGTGCTTGCGGTCGAAACTGACGACTTTACATATTTCGTAGGAAGCCTTTCAACAACGGCATGCTTGTTATTTCAGAAAATACCACCCGTATTGGCTTATTTTGGAGAACAAGGGACTTTCGCTTCTGACGGCACAGCAACCCAGTTCAATGGAAGTAATGAGACTTCGTATCACATGTACGTATCTGATTAACTCAAAAAAGGTTTGGTCAGGATTGTACAATTGAATTTGTCCAAAACGAGCCCTTTTCTTAAACACCAGAGCTGCAACAACATTCTCGACGTGGGTTCTGAACTTTGCCTCTATTCATGTATAACACTTTCGTTTTCACTCACACATCCATGATTTCTGGTGGAAAGCCGCGGTAAAATTTCTCATTGAATATATTTGTTGAAGCACTATTTGGTAAAACATTATAAACATATAAGGCAATTCGTAGTTGACAGTTGGAAGCATAAAGTCAGAGGTCTCTTTCAGAATGCTGTCTTTCGTTTCGTAATCTCATATATAAATTTTATTTATCTATTCATTTATTTATTTAGGGGCAAGTCCATGTGAAACTTAAATTACAATAATGAATTATAATTGAAATAAAATCAGATAAGCTACTTTATTACAAATTCCAACTAAGGATAGCTCAAAAGGGGTAAATTTAAAGTTTGAAAGAGGTCAATTTCAGAGTATAAATCGACAAAAAACAATGAGCGACAATTAAACAAATTCCATATATACTACCAGAAACTATACACAATAAAGCACAGTATTCCATAATTGAGTTTTGAAATGGTGCAAGGAGATGTTAAACATCTTTAGATCAACGTTACTATTGGCTAATCGTAAGATTTTTGTAATGCAGCTATTTAATTTGTGGAAAAAATGATAAAGTGGTACGTGAAATGTTTGTTGCTGTCGAGTTGAGCAGTTTTGAACATGTAGATAATTTTTTTGTAGGATTTCAGCACAACTGAATTTGCCGTTAATGATATAGAAAAGTAGTGTCAGATATTTTGTTTGAAGCTGGTATTTCCTCCTAGTTTCCAGGGAGGACATGCTCAGAGATTTCAGTAGCAACTCATACTCGCAACGAACACCCGATTTATATGTTATATATCTGAGGAAGTTGTCTTGGATATTTTCGAATGTTTTATTATAAGTTACATAATGAGTGGACCAGACAGAAGAACAATACTCCAGGTGTGGACGGACCAGTGAACAATGAAGTGTTTTAATAGCAATTGGGTCATTCGTGAGTTGGCCCTTTGATAAACCCATGAACCCTAGCATATTTATGGCTTTATAGATAGCCGTGGATTTATGTAGATTGAAGCTCAAGGTGGGATCAAGAACAACCCCAAGGTTTTTATCGACCTTTTTTGGGTAATTGTTACCTTCCACAATATTTTACGTTTCGGAGGCCAAAATCTGCCTCCGTCTTCAGAAATGGATAAAAAATTCGAATATATACGCAGTTATTTATTATTTGATAGCTCATTTCGACCAAAACAGGTCGATAAAAAACTGATTTTTTTCTCCACAAAAAATGACTTTCGTTGAATAAACCCCAAGGTACATGGTATTGATGAAAGCGCATGACATGGAACTCTGTGGCATTCAACTCCATGTCATTTGAGGAGCACCAGTTTGATAGATTGTCAAGGTCAGACTGTAGCCTATGGGCATCCAATGGGGTTTTATTGAGAAAATGACATATTTCTCACTCGCTTGATTTGCGGCAAACTTCTGCGCTCGTGAGAAATGTGTCGTTTTTGTCACTTGTTGTACAATATTCCATTGTTTTAGGTTGTTTTTCCAAATGAAATACTTCGACTCAGTGTGTTCTAAATGGGAATTTGAAAAATTCATGTTATTCAAACTGCATCGACGTCACCGCCATAGAAAAAATTCGTGACGCAAGCCCATTCTCCTGCAGGATATTTAGTTTACTTCCTGCTAGAACGTTCGCAACCACTTCGGAATGTCGTCTCGAGAACGTAGGAGCAGCCCCACAGCTATATTACAAATTCCTACAATGTCTTGCAAGACAAGAGCATAACAAGACATTAGCATGTTGGAGGCCATAAAACCCTCTATTCATAAGGAAAAATTCTGCGCCTTCCACATATATCACATTTCAAAGGAATATGGGAGCAGAAATCGCAAAAACATTCGAACGGCGTAATTTGCATATATCAAAATATGAGTCGGTCATGTCTGAGCCGTGTTCGTGCGGTGGATCAGAGGAAAGAGCAGGGTGTGTTATACATAGCGAAGTTTTTTAGATTCAGCCGGTTCGTGATTGGCATTAAATATTCAGAGACGTGGCGGTGCCACGTCGAGTACCTTTTGTTTTTAATCAGGAGTCATGTTATTAGCGAAGCGGCGGGGAATGTGACATAAAATATACAGTGTGACCTGTCAGGTTTTCCAAATCCGACAATCTGAATACAATGAAATCATTTTTGCCAATATTAACTTGTATTACGTTGATTAAAAGGTTTTGTCAGTTTTAACTAAACGGTTTTATTTCGCTTGTCCTGTTTTTATGGTTCAATTTTAGTGATTGAAGTTTGACCCCCTTTCTGTTGACAGATTGATCTGATATTTGGTACACTCATTCAGTTTTGATGACAACACAATTTGATGAATATATATCATTGTTAATCCAAGATCAACGACTATAGACGGTACAGGATTGCTTACTTACATATATCGCCACGTTAAACAAGCGCCGAGCAGATGTGACGTAACACTGGTGACACTTTTAGTAGCTGCCATAAGACTGTGTGTTACTTTAACATTTTTTGAGGATTATTTTTGGACAGTATTACATTGCTTCTGTTTATTGTGATTAAATTTTTATTTAACTATACCAATTAGGTTTCTGAAACATTGAGTTATTGTGAAAGTCGTATTTTTTTGTGCTTTTGGATATTTTTTAAACTGGTGTATCGAGTAGACGCCATATGAGATTCTGTTATTTTCTTCCATTTTGAAGTTTGTTTTTTGCCATTGTGGAA
>NW_019290633.1:17046-34431 GCF_000500325.1 Leptinotarsa decemlineata | reverse complement strand
CCTGTAGGGGTTACCTTTATAGCATAAATAGGATTAGTTCGCACTAGTTCCTGGTTTTAATCTTCCCCTTTGAAAATGATCACTTGGTGATCGAAACACGTGTCGAAGTGTTAAAAATAACGATTTGGTGTTGGGAAAAAACTCCAGTAATATTCATTACTACACCTAAGGTTCCAAACAGTGTATCATAAATAAGATCCATATTTTTTTGTAATTTTATTCAATTGTAAAAATGTTATTATTATTATTTTCAACACAAAAACATATTTTATTTCATCTTCATTATTGATTTGTCTTTTTTTATTAAGAATATCACAATAAGTCAATTTCTATCCATAACATTTAAAAAAACTGAGAATTTATTTTTTGCCATGTTTTAGGTGCTTTTACCGTTCTGTGCGTGATTTAAGTTTATGAACCAAAAATTACTTCTCATTCGAAAATTTCGTATTCGAATGTAGCAAGTCCATGAATTTGTCTATTTTACCTTGTAAAGATAATACTTGAATGAATCATCACAATGCAACGACAGGAGAGGACAAAATACGGAAATTGTGAAAATGAATAAATTAAAACATCGACCCACTTAACAATTATCAACATATATTTTGAACATACCGATCCTCATCAACAATGTATGCATTTGCCTGCTTTGTTTTAGATGATTAATTCATGAAGTTAACTTGAAAATAGCATATTCAATGAGAACATGACCTAAAATATAGTTCCAGCTGCAGTTTCTCAAGTGCTTGAAGTCACCTGAGTAAGTATTTATTTTGTGACTATTCCAGTTATATTCAATGAGATAGTCAAATGTTGAATTGCGTACGAGTGAAATAGAAAATCAAGTACATTTCATGATTCAAATTTGAATGTTTTGTATTATCATTTTGAGTTTTGAATTTTCGTTAATACTTTCACCATTCACAATCTGAAAATAAAAATAAATACTTCATTGCATTGTATTCATTTGGAACTGTCCTTATAAGATGAAACTGCAATAACGTCAGTCACAAACACAAGTGCTTAAAACATAGAAAAGATTCAATTCTCATTTTTCACTACAAAGTAGTAACGGCTACATCCATCAATTGATTTTGTTTGATTATTAATGATGCTTGTGAACGGTATTTAGCGTTGAAACAACGTTATATATTGTGAAATGAGCTTGTCTATTTGATAACTATTAATACCAAATACTTCATTTTCAAAAAGTCGGGTCATACATTATTATCTAATGGGACGCTAATGATCCTAATGACATGTTTTCAAACGTATTCGTATAACTATTAGTGCTAGATTGTACAAATAACTATACAGTTGAAAGGGTTGATACCATCATTGATTCTATATTCACGAAATGAGTCATTAGTATGATTTCGATAGTTAGGTTTCTAATTTAATGATCATGATTCTCTCCTTACTCGTTTTCGATGGAAAAATCGTCAAAATTTGTCGATTTCCTATAATGACAAAGTATAATTTTGTTGAAATGATACCTCTCTCTATCACTTGTCAACATCAATATTGAATATGACATCTAATGCGATACAATCAGAGTTCCTTAGTTGGTAACTTCTTCATTAAATTGTGTGAAAATTAGTTTTCAGGAAGAAATCGGTTCACAGAGAATACAAAAATGGAAATTTTTATAAATATGAAGAATTTTGTTATGTGAGAGATGAGTGCAAAGCTTTGAGAAACACTTGCCATCAAGNGGGTTTTTTCGACGTGGAAAATCATAATTTCGTATGGATTTCCATGTAACATGTAAAGGGTGCTGCGTACGCTGTCATTATTCATTTCAAATTGCCCTTACTTTTTGACAGTAAACTTTTGGTACTATTCATGAAAAAACCCAATTTCCCACCTTTTCCAAGTAAAAAAGGTGCGCCTTCTCAACAACGCTCTTGGTTCATGCACGATGGAGCTCCTGCTCATTTTAGTGTGATAGCAAGAAATTTTACAGACGTAACATATCCCCAAAAATGGATAGGAAGAGGAGGTACTGAGCATTGGCCCCCGGGGTCACCGGACCTCAATACCGTCGATTTTTTTTTGGGACACCTGAAATCACTAGTTCATGCTAGCACCATTGAAATGAGGAAATGTTGAGGAATAGCATCATAGCTTGCTGCGAAACGATAAACGTGTGCGGAATTCTTTGATGAGGAGAGCAGTAGCTTGTATCACTGTTGGGTCTCGTCACTTTGAACAGTTGTTATAATAGTTGTAATAGTTGTTTCGTTCAATTTGTGTATGTTTATTTTCCCAATAAATAACATAGTACTTCTACGAATGGTTTTTTATAAACTCCGAAATGTAGCACTTGCTAATTGAATAATTGAACCTGACAAATTTTTTTAATTTGGATTGAGTAAGCAATTCGATAATGCTCAATTTAGAAGAAGTCTGTACGGGTATACTGCGTATAAAGTTTGATGAAAATAACTGAAATTGCAAAAAACTTATGACAAAAATCTACCATGTTTTGAAAAATTTCAACAATCTGTATTTCGAAAACGAATCATTCTTCGTTGAAAATTTTAAAGGAAAAAGTTGTTTATTTTGACGGAATCCACCACATACCTAGTTTTTGTTATATTCTCAGCAACTTTACTTAGCGCCCTAAAAAAATCTGTTTAAAATCTGTTTTTCCATTAATCAGCTGTCGCTCCCATATGAACGACAACTCTCAGAAGTTGAGAGACTTGTGCGATCTAAGGACTAACGAGGTCTTACCTTTCAACGTGTGATTCCTAGGAGCTAAGTAATATGCATCGATATAGAAAATTGTAAATATTTTGAAAACGATCACCTCCAGAATTGTTGAGGAGATGTACACCTTTTTATTTGAAAAAGATGTGGGAATTAGGGCAATTTAAAATAAATAATGACAGCGTACGCAGCGGGTGATAACGAGTTATTAACCGAAGAGGATTGTAGATACTAACAATCGAAACGTCGTGAGATAACTTAGTTTGAAATCTTTTAATTTTCATTTTTCAATTTCTGTCAATAATTCTTTTTATTTTTTCAGCTTTTATTAATATTTCAATTTTTTTGAATATTCATTCCGGCAAATTATGGAATGTGCAACTCTCCAATGAAAAATTTAGCGTTATTTCGTCTCAGAACTGGGTAACAAAAACTTTCGAACAATACAAAAGCTCGAGCTTTCTGAAATTTATTCTGAAATAATTTCATCTCTGAAACGAAACGCTTGAAATGTATCTTTTATGAGATTAAAAGAGGTACAGGAGTTGCAAGGCGAATATTCCTATTACTGAAGTATTCCTTCAACAGATCAAAGATAAAAGAAATTTGGAACGAGAGGTTTCTCCGCAGGGAAAGTATCTCCGTTTGAATGTTCAAATTGAAGCATGATAATCCGATTTCGATGGAAAGAAAGGAAATTCGTCTCAATTATCACGGCTCGAACTTGTATTTTTCATGCATATTATGAAAATAAAATGCATTTTCGGAAAAAACGAAAATTCCCTCAGTTCTGAATTGGTCATATTTTAGTTCATTTGTCGGTACGTGACATGAAGTCGTTATGTTGTGTAATTTATTTCAAAACGGTACAGATGAGGTGGAACGACACGTTTTCTGTCCCAAAACTCCGAAGTACACCAGTGAGTATGATAACGTTTCACGTAGAAGAAATTAGGTCGATACTCCTCCATGCATTGAGTTGAGAGATGGCATCTATTTCTGTGCCTGATTTATATACCTTCATGACTAGTTTTGATTGTAATTATATTCTCTTTCCTTTTCTTTGGGAGATTCCTATATTTTTTCTGAGTATGGAGAAGTAAAGCCGAATGGATCGAGTCATACTCGAATTTTTTCTTCAGGTCCTCATATTTGTGTGGTGAAAACCACTCTTTTCTCTGCTGCTTCAGATCAAATATTATCACAGAGATGCTTCTCTGGACAATCACCAAGAAGCATCGCATTTTGATGCTATTGGTGCTTCAAGAATAAACTGAGAAGGAAAGAAATAGAAACATCAATTTCTCACGTACTGACCAGGTGAACAAAGCATTTTTTTCAAAATATGGGCTCACAAATCGAATTGGAGTCTATAAAAATATCTAGGTTATCGAAACAATAACTTTGTTGTCCTTCAGTACAAATTGATCAAGACTACTGAACAATCATAATATAATATGTATAGTATTCAATCAAGTGGGACATTTATTTGCTAAATATTTGTATAAGATCATTAATATTGTAAAATCGTGGCTAATAATGACACATTTTATATATCCATTTGCCTCATTTCTAAATATATCCAAGGTACCGTAACACAAAATGTGAAATGGATATTTGGGGGCTTCCAGTTCACAATTTGTTCAGGATCCAGGAGTTAGATTCATATCCGACCCAAATAGGCACCTTGAAAAGTTATATTATAGTCTCTTCTCCCCACTATTCGTTTTCAGAATATTTATTGAAACCTAGGTCTCTTAGAGGTTGTTGCTGTCTTATCAGAAATTTTTGTTCCCCACCATTATGGGGGGAACTGCGTTGTAGCTCCGTCTGCTGTAATCCATAAACCTTCAGTTAATAACAAATGACATTTGAGATCATGAAGGCATATTCCTTCATTTTTTTGTAGGTGAAACGTGAATAAATATATTTTCAAATGTTTCAAATATTTCAGAAATAGTCAATAATCACTAACAGGCCATGTCGTAGTAGGTGATTGACTTCAATTTCTGTATATCCCTTTTCTTTCCACATACCGCACGATATCAATAAGATGACGAGTATTTTTGGTATTTCATAAACCAGGAAAGGCCCTGCAAACCACTCGGGATTGTTGAATTCCGCCGGTTTCATTGTTTATGAGAAAAAGAAGGTTCGTGAACGGGACTCGACATCTGGATGTCCGCAGAATTTTCTCAGCTAAAATAATAGCGACCGCCGTCTCATTTTCTCTTTGTGTAGGTGATGGCTCGCCAGCTTCTCGAAGAATGCCATAAATTCACTAACCTCCGACTGGCTGACAAACGGAAATGTCCCGAGTATTTCCCTTATCAATTCGATAGGGACTTCTTTCACTATTTTACCAATTCTGCCGTTTTCTTATAGACGAGAAGCATACCTTTGTTATTGATTGTGGAATATTTATTTCTTTCTCGGTATCATTATTGTGATAATTGTTGTTTCGTGCACATGTTTTATTTCTCTTATGAAGGTGAAAGTGAGTTTTTCCATCAACCAGCTGTCATATCCATATGAATGATTTCAATTTTGAGTTCAGTCCAGTTGTTCGCAGTATTTATTATCGAACTGTCATCGACATGACTGGAAAGTTTCATTTCTTTCTAAAATCTCTCTCTCTCATAAGGTGAATTCTCGTTTTTGTCGGAAAATGTTCATTCATTCATCAATTTTAATTTTGTCCCCTTCAAAGTAGGCCCTAGAAGAAATTCTGACGTGCACTTTTTGGTATGTCCTGGTATAGACTGCATGTAGACTTCTGCACATTGCCCATTGCAAAAATCAATCTGATGCAACAAACTGTTGGTTTACACTGGAAGTTACAGAATTCTGCAAATGACCTCTGACTTTATGCCTCCAACTGTCAACTACGAACTGCCTTATAAAGTACTGTTCCCGAATAGAGATGACTTCTTTCACTATTTTACCAATTCTGCCGTTTTCTTATAGACGAGAAGCATACCTTTGTTATTGATTGTGGAATATTTATTTCTTTCTCGGTACAGGAAAGAGCCTCTGAATCATTATTGTGATAATGGTTGTTTCGTGCACATGTTTTATTTCTCTCATGAAGGTGAAAATGAGTTTTTCCATCAACCAGCTGTCATATCCATATGAACAATTTCAATTTTGAGTTCAGTCCAGTTGTTCGCAGTATTTATTATCGAACTGTCATTAGCATGACTGGAAAGTTTCATTTCTTCCTGAAATGTCAGTCTTTCATGGGGTGAATTCTCGTTTTTCTTGAAAAATGTACAATCATTCATCAATTTTAGATTTGTCCCCTTCAAAGTAGCCCCTAGAAGAAATTCTGTCATGCACTTTTTGGTATATCCTGGTATGGACTGCATGTAGACTTCTGCACATTGCCCATTGCAAAAATCAATCTAATGCAACAAACTGTTGGTTTACACTGGAGTTACAGAATTCTGCAAATGACCTCTGACTTTATGCCTCCAACTGTCAACTATGAACTGCCTTATGAAGTACTGTTCCCGAATAGAGAGGACTGGATGCTCCAAGAGAAGGAAATATTAAGAGCAGATAGTTGTTGGTTCACACATGAATCAAAAACACCTTCCAGTTCTTGTGCAGGTGTTTTCAGTCGCAGACCCAGGACAGAGATGTCAATTTGCCTAGGAACCTATGCGACTGTATTTCAAACGGAAATTTACGCTATTGAATTGTGTGCCATGAGATTGGAATGATCCAATCTCATCCACAAGTCAATAAAAATATTCTCGGACAGTCAAGCGGCGTTAAAAGCTCTTGGCTCCTACCGAGCAACGTCTAACATGGTAGCAAATTGTCATAAACGACTCTCCTCGATAGGAAGACTAAACAGATTGACTCTGGTATGGATTCCTGGCCATACTGGCCTGGAAGGCAATGAGGCTGCTGACTTCCTTGCAAAGAAGGGTGATGCAAACAGCTTCATCGGACCAGAACATGTCACTGGCATCGCTTTAGGCTTTGCCAAACAAAGATTGAACGAACGGATGGCAAGATTTATGGATTTCTGGCATAATCTTCCAGGATTGGCTCTCTCCAAGGCGTTCATTCAACTTTTGATATTTGATACCAAACAGTTGTTGGATTACAGTAGGATTCGGCCGTACTCTTACCATACCACCTAAAAGACCACTCACCGTACAGACTAATCGGCTTCGTTGAAGAGCTTGGTTCATTTGTCGAAATTAAATAGGTGTGAGCCACAATAAACTCTTGTGAGTTGGGTGGAGGATCGGTCCACTCTTTTGGACCTAACCCAGTCAAACTCTAATCCTTCCTTTCGTAGGTCTCTTCTGACAAGAACTTCTGATGAACTACGACGAGGTAATCGTGGGTGAGAAAACCTTGACAATTGGTTGAACTTGGAGTGCTTTTTTTGGTATTGACTCTTTTGGGCTCTTTCATTGGGATGCGTAGACTTTGGTTTCGATGTCATACCATATGCCCATGATTCGTCAACAGTTATGTTCCTGCTGAGCAGATCTGGATAGCCATTCAATAATTCCTGAGTGATGCTCATGTAATAACTGTCATTGCGATGGTTTTCGTAAAATATTATTTCATTCATAGAGATTCGAGGTCGATCACCCGTTTCTTCGCTGACGATATTTTTCCAGTTGAAAAAGTGCTGAATTACTTTATGACTGCGTTTGTTTGAAGGTGATTGACAATGTTGCTTGTGCCGAGCACAAGAAATCGCCAAACGGTCATCTCCCACGGAACCAGTGAAGCGGAAAATGGATAGTGGAAGGATAAGTGGAAGTACTCGAACGACCTATAGCTAGTCATCTCACGGAGGAATCAGTCCAGTCATCACCCGAAGACAATTGTAGATACTAACAATCGAAACGTCGTGAACTAACGTGACTTGGAATCTCTCCAGTTTTTATTTTTTTCTTTTTTTTCATTTCTTTATTTTCATTTATTCAATGGTTCTATTTTTACTTGTATTTTATTTCACTATTATTTCATTTCAGGTTTATTTTGCTCAATTTAATTGTTATTTTCAGCTATTTATTTTTAATTATTCTTTTTTCAGTTGTTTCAGGGATTTCAAATCATTTAATATAGTAGACAAAGGAAGTCCGAACTAGTGAAATACTTTATATCTGTCGGACCTTTGAGCGACGTTGTGTTCATGTACAAGTTGGGCTAGACTAAACAGATGAATATATTACATCCTGCCGATGATCATATGATTGAGAAGGATAAAAATGCTGAGATCAGGTTTTTTGTGGCTATCGTTGCTGACGAGAGGGCTTTAGAGAGAGACAGAAAAAGTCAGTCCCTGGAGCCCGTCGAGAAGAGATCGGTGGTCTCATCCATCAGCCTTTGAGGCTGAGGAAGGTGACCTAAATTGGGGAGTTATTTCGTTTGTGAGCGCGTGGTGCGCGGTGCGTGGTAGTGAAATCATAAACCGCTAATGAGTACAGGGAAGTTTGAAATTAAAGTGTTGGTGTTGAAGACACACCGAGTCAACGAAACCTATGGTTGACCATGAACAACCCAAAGAGGCATTATGTGAGTGTTTGTTTTTTTTTACTAAACAGTTGACATTGAGAAAGATTTCACATATTACTTCGTCTGAATACACTTTCTATTTTCAGTATTTATGTGATTTCGAGCCCTGTATGTGATTTTTTTCCTGATATTTATATTCTCAAAATTGACTTTGAATCTGCAACTTAATCGCATGTGATCTGATATTTGACTGTTTTCTACAGCTGACTTACATTCTTCAGAAGTAAACGTGATTATCACCAAATCAATAAGAGATACAGAAGTGTTCGTTATTCGTGCAGGTTCATCAATTAGTTGTGAGAAATTGAAGGTTTCAATAATTGAACTGAAATCTTGAGTAACTGAAGAATTTAAGTCAAGCATATTGATGATGAAATCTCCAACACATATAATATTGCTAAATAGTTTGAAAATAGATCTCCAATGTGGTCAAAAAAAATTTGGACACTGGTATTCTGAGGTACCAACTACTATTGATTTTTTTCCAATGATGAGTTTGATAAAAATGAACTCAATAAATGCATTCACTAAATGAAAAATCGAATTTTATATTATTTCTAATATACAAACCTACACCCCTACTCCTGGTTGGCCGATCCTGACGAACAAATTTGAACTGATTTAGAAGTACAGCATCATTCGCTATATCAGAATTCAACCATTTCTGAATTCTGAAAAGTTCGCCGTAACAGATCTAGCATCAACATGTGAAATATTAAGCACCATATCATGCAATAGCTCTCAAGAAGAAAAATAAAGAAGGAAGATTAAAGAGAAAAGAATAAGGTGTCGAGTAATGGGAAGAGAGGAAAAAAAATTATTACAGTTAGCTCGAAATATACAAACTTCCTCTAGTCAGGTTGGAGTCTGCCTTAAGGCAAAAGTATTATCAACATAGTGATGAAGTTTAGATTGTTGGTCAAAAAAAAAATTTTTTGTTTATTCTTCTTCTTGAAATCACATGTGTCGAGGTGTTGAAATAACTGTTTGATGTTAGAAAAAAGCACCAGTAGGTAATATGATGAATATAAAACAAAATTCAGATCCACACCGCTCTCCTATCAACTCCCTCATTCTCTTCTAAATGCTGTTCGTAAGCGATTCATGGAGTAAGAAGAAGCCAAAGAAATGCAAACGTGCTTGCGGTCGAAACTGACGACTTTACATATTTCGTAGGAAGCCTTTCAACAACGGCATGCTTGTTATTTCAGAAAATACCACCCGTATTGCCTTATTTTGGAGAACAAGGGACTTTCGCTTCTGACGTCACAGCAACCCAGTTCAATGGAAGTAATGAGACTTCGTATCACATGTACGTATCTGATTAACTCAAAAAAGGTTTGGTCAGGATTGTACAATCGGATTTGTCCAAAACGAGCCTTGTTCCTAAACACCAGAGCTGCAACAACAACGACATTCTCAGAATGCCTGTCTTTCGTTTCGTAATCTCATATATAATTTTTATTTATCTATTCATTTATTTATTTAGGGGCAAGTACTCTGTGGCATTCAACTCCATGTCATTTGAGGAGCACCAGTTTGATAGATTGTCAAGGTCAGACTGTAGCCTATGGGCATCCAATGGGGTTTTAGGAAACCTTTTAAATCTAAATCCGTGCCGGCAGCAATGAATGATATCGTTGATAAATGAATTGAATAATAAGGGACCGAGGTATGACCCCTTCGATTAACGAGGGGTAGTGATGATTTGCTCTCACAATTCGAGTCCTATCCGTAAGATAATTACTATTCCAGTTCAGTAGTACCCCACCTACGCCATATCTGTTGAGCTTTTGGAGTAAGAGGTTATGGTTGAACCTGTCAAAAGCCTTAGAGAAGTCAGTGTACACAGAATCAATATGGCAATCCTTCTCCAAAGATTCCGACAGGAAGTGGGAATAGGTAGGTTCAATTCAGTCATTTTCCAGCACAAAAACCATATTGTTGTTCAGTTATGATGCCAGAGCAATCATAGGTAAGGTTATCTGCCAGAATGTTCTCGAATACGATTAAAATAGTTGGTAAAACTCTGAACAACATAATTTGAAGTGGGCTGCTCAAAACACACACATCACAAACAATGTTAACAGTTTCAGCTGTTTAGCTGTTCAGTTATAATATTTCAATGAAGAATTTACATGAAATTTGTATATTTCAATTTAAAAGTGCAGTACCGAATCAATCCAGAGTCAACTCTGTTACGTCACGAGATTACGTGACGTGTCTAACAAAATCGCAAAAGTAAGCAATCCTGTATGTCCATAATCGTTCATCCAAGATAACCTTACCTACAAAATGGCGGATTAAGTATCATTTCACAACTACCTGAATTTGATTGTATAGAACTGGTCGATAGTTGATGAAAATCCATAATCAAAAAACTAATAAATAGATTTATGCTTGAAGGAGCTATTGTATAGCGAAACACGTGTCGTGGTTTTTGTAAAACCCTTATAGTGAAAATCATAGAATAAACTCTATTTATTAGTTTTTTACCTCAATTTGGTTATCAAATGACAGGACTTGACTAGTAGAATAGTAGTACACTTTGAAGAAGATGGGGATTCAAAAAGGCCGCAGCTATAAAATGGTGGATTACAATTATTTCACAACTTCCTCAATATGGAAAGAGAAATGAAAATGTTTTTCTTCGTAAATTCGTTAATTACGATATTGAATGTAAGGACTGCGATGCAAAATAGTATGGACAGACAAAAAGATCTATTAAACTAAGATATAAGGAACACATAGCACACTTAAAATATATGAAATATGAAAGATCATAGACTTCAGTTCATTAGGATTAGTTAGACAAGTTAACAACAACAGGCAACTAGATGCCTATGAGATTGTAGAAATAAGTAAACACAATAATATTATGAATAACGATGACGGATTTTTACTTGAAAAATTTGCAATACTTTGGTAGGTACCGAAATGAAGAATGGAAAATTGAAACGGTAGGTGGTATATTTAGTAGGTCCCTTTTATTTATATGACATTCATTTCAGACTTTGTCTTTTATCAAAGGTTGGAAAGTTTTGATTTAATTTTTATTTTATCTCGGACAAGGAACAGTATGGTGACTGAATAGAGAAGCAAAAATATGTACAGTGGAATGTAGAATTACTCCAGAACATATCATTTCAAAAATAACCTGAAAAAATATGTTTCACAATGTTAACTAATGACACGGAATATGCAGCAAAATAAGCATCCACCGAGACCTACCTTTTACAAAAAAAAACGTTCTTTTATTAGATAAATCTAACAGTTGTATTTATACCGAGTTGACAACAATAACAACAAAAATGGCGTCTGTCAAATTGGATCATCAGATCTGTGATTGGATATTAAAAACCAATACACTTGGCAACTCCGCTCTAGACACGATCAATTTTATTGGTCAACAGATACGTGGCCAATTTAAATTCTTGCTTTTCGAATCATTCTCTTTTCTGGGACCGATTGAGCTTGATAAGTATAATATACCCCTAACTCCATCATCATTATACCCCTAACTAGTATCATTTTCCACAGCATGAAATAAGCCCATTGTTGAATGACGTCAACGGCGATCCAGAATTTAAAATGCTTTCATCTCAAAAAAGCATCTCAGAAACAAAAAAAGAAAAATCAAGGATACAAAAACCTTTCGAACGAGGTACACCTCCAACCCTCTCTTGAATATAAAATATCCAAGGGGTAGATTTGTAGGGCAGGAGGGAGGTTGTAAGGTGGTTGAAGAAATTCATGTAAAACATATAGATCTCAGAGAGGTCACCCTGAAAAAAATACTCCTGATATAGAGACACGAATTTCATCCCTTCATGTGTGCCCATGATGTTTTTTCAATTTGATTCGCGACGCTTCTCATGTACATATATTTCGAAAATGTATTCAGCCGACTAATTCGAGAAGTGCCTCCTCACCAATGTGGCAAACAGTTCAGAAATAATCTTAACGGTAGAATAACTCAGGAGAACATCAGACAAATTATATCTTCCACTCCAACAATAAATAGTTCACTATTATAACACTCACCTGTGCTGCGAATTCGTATTCGTTGCCATGGGCGATCTAGCAGGATATGAAGGTGCCCTGGTGTTTCCGTTGAACACGTATTCTGAAACAGAATATCTATATTTAGAAACGGCAACGCCAGTCCAGAAGGATGCCCAGAACCACATCCAGACTAATTAGCGCTCTGAATTGTTAATAATGCAGTTTTATTCGCAAGGGCCATTAATAAGAAAAGGATTGCCGAGTACAACTTCCGAGGTTTAATAATTGAAAAGGTGTGCATTTCCACGGTGAATGTACCTGGAGTGTGTATGTGGCTTGTTTTATTCAAAAGCATGAGTTCAACTACTTTTGATCTTGGATATTCTGTGATGATATTACTGAATTCAAAACAAAATGTAGATTCGGTGAGTTATGAAGAATATTTCTGCAAATAAATTATATTCATTCTTCAAGCCGAGAACCGAATCATAATGACCTCAGAAATTATACAGGGTGAGTCAATAAGATTCCTTCGGTCCACTGCTACCAGAGGAAACAATTTTGCCGCAGTTATATTGATAAATACTGAATGGGAATAGTTATTCAACATCACTATGAATCTCAACTTTCGGAAACTATTAATATTCATGATATTAATAGTTTCAAACAGATATAATTCAACTTTTTCAAACGAAGCACCCTGTATTTTTTCATTGATATGAAATGTGTTAACATTCCACCACAAAAAATGTATTTTCTTACGTTCACCTACTTGAATTTGTTTTTCGAATATTCAAACTAATCGCTAGCGCATTATCATTTTTTATATACCTACTTGAAAAAAAATAGAGTCTGCCTCTATGATCTCCTATAGGAATCAACTGGGACGTTTTGACATGCCAATCGAAGCTTGAATGATGTCGAAGCTTGAATGATGTACCTGAACTGCTCAGTGTGATCAATCTTCATGTTCCTAGTGCTAGTCTAAGAAATCGCAGAGTCTCCACTCAATCGCTGTCTTAGACAAGTAAATGATATAGTCGTATGTACAGTCCCTCTCAAAATCCGGTCCGTTTCGACCAATTGATGTACAAAGGAAGAAATCGACTTACAGTTTTCTAGCCTCAAGGGGATCAGTGATCTCAAAAAAGAAGACTAGTATATCGATTCCGGACCCAGTGAAAATGAAGTTAAAGATGTGATAAACACAGACATAAATGAGATTATTGTGGCTAACAATAATAGGATTTCAGTGAAATGTTCTGGTATTGTAAAGCCAAGTTTGAACTGATCACTTGGAACTTAAACCCGCCGGAAAGAGTATCGACTGCATTTTGCAGTTCATGTATATACAGGGCTATTCAGGGTTTCTGTACATGGGGATCTCGTAAACGATAAGAGATAGAGTGTCGGTTAAATTGTGGCAAAGTTGTGTATTTTAGAGACCTAATTGAATAAAGCTCATTTGGTTCTGGAGAAAAACAGAAATACAGGTCCGTATTTAGAAATTCAAAGATGGAGGTGGCCCAAGTCAGATGACACCCTATATAAAAGATTCATGGATATATTCTGAGAGCCCCCATCAAGTGCCAATAACAAAATGTGGACAGATTTTTAATATCTCTGCGAATAAAGAAGATATAGCATAAAAAAATTGGGATTTTTTGGTTTTTCCTGTATATCTCCAGAAACAGAAGAGCTGTATTCGATTTCTTCACATCATTGAATAGGTCTCTGAAATACGCAACTTTGCCATAATTCAACCGACACTACCTGTTATTGTTTACGAGATCCTCATGTACAGAAACGAATTTAAATAGCCCTGTATATGAGGATGTTCAAAAAATTAGGTGAATTTTTAAATTTTGCGGGCCACGCAATTTTCTGTTATTAAAAAAATGGGTCAGAGAATTTGCATCAAATTTTGTGTATGAAAAGGATTGGTTCTCAAGAACACTTTGGTTTCTCACAGAAGGTCGAGAAGATGTGAAATTGTTATGGAGAATCGTCGAATCACTGTTAGAGAAGTTATTGGGGATGTCGGCATATCGGTAAGCTCATACTATGGCGAGTTGTCTGTCCTTGTTCATGTTTCACTGCCTGAACCACTGTGCATGCTGTTTTTGGCGAGTACATTGGCTTGAGATGTGGGGGTTGAGCAAACCAGCCATCGGATGCCTGCTTCCACGTAGCCCCGCTGGATACGGGAATGACAGAGTCACTTGTGGTTCTATTATTCCCTAACTGAATGGCATTCCAGCGATGGCTTAATCCTAATGTGTGTGTATCCGTGCCGAGAGGATGAATGACACTGAGCCTATATCAGCTTTCTCTACGGAACCTTCGAGATACCGGGCGCCCTCTCGTTGTAGCATCGCCTTCTCATGGTGATGCGGGGCTCTGCCGTGATTGACCTTCTTTCCCTTGCTACTCGTGGGACTTTTATGGATGGAGTAAACACAAAAATTCTTTCTGACGCTGAGTCTACAGAGGAGATGGATGTTGTTGAGCTCTCGACTCCAACTGACCACTCTGTAAATTTAGATCAGGAGAGAGTCTACAGAGGAGTTGGATGTCGATGGAGATGGAGATCAGAAGCGAGAGCTTCTCGACCCTCCAACTATCGTTCCAATAACTTAACCTAATAAAAAAGTTTGGTGGTACAGCCAGGAAACGACTGGACAGGAAAGTCACGATAAAAAAACCACGCTAAATTCTTCGAGATGCAATTTTTTTAATGCACATGGACAAGTTGCATCAACGTAAATAAGTAGGACATTATTACCATTTTCATTCGATGTAGAAGAACAATTATCCTTCCATGCATTTCGAATTTTTGTCGAGCCCCGTTCAGCATTAATCCTAACGTTTATGAACAGTTACACCAACATTTGTTTGAAACATCGCTCCCTTGACACCAGCGAGATACTAGGGGAAAAGCAATTGTCAACTCGACACCATCAAGAATTATTACCGCCATTTTTCTTATTCCATTTTGATACGCGTTCTGCGAGCGAGCAAGTGTATTATGCTGATTAAATTTAAATTCTTAAAATATTGTGTGCCTGCCGACGGGAACGGATAGATATGCAGAGTTTTTATAAAAATGTGATTACAGGTGATTTATTTCCGTTGTGCTATCGTTTTTCTTGGTATACTTCTCAGATAAATGGATTTATTATAATATATCAAGAAAGCTGTCCCGAATTTCGAAGGACAACTGTTGAAACCTTGTGTGCGGATTAGAATGAGCTTCTTGGGTCTCTAATGGGGTCAACAGAAATATGTCGAATGCGAAAATGAAATAACATATTATGTCGGATATAAATTGTCGAATCTTCCAAGTCATTATGAGTTCTCAAAGATAGCTCTGGCTTTGATGATTTTAGTCTCAAAATATTATGCGTTACGAAGAGTTTATTCAGCCAAAAACCTTGTATGTTCAATTTCCACAGTTCTTTTTTCTTTTCATGAAATTCCTGGAATGCACCAATGATTACAAATTCATTCAGTGAATTTATTCAAGCGATACCAAAACTGTATAACAATTGTACACACAGATCATAGGAACCCTGGTACATATTATAAATTCATCAATTGAAGAACTACAGGCATATCTCTGCCATTAACAATTTTGCAAAGATTTTCGAACACTGCATTAAAAAAGATTATTATCATTCTTTGATAAACATTCCGTCATAACTAAACATCAGTACGGCTTTCTGAATAAATTATGCACTGAAAATGCTATTATGGACCTTGTTGAGAAGGCTGTCGATGCATTGGACAAGTCGAGGAAATGTTCAACCATATTCCTTGATTTGGCCAAAGCATTTGACACCGTATCCCATAGTCTACTGATAGAAAAATTATATACATATGGAGTGCAAGATAAGCCACTAGATGTCTTGCAGAATTATTCAGCAAATAGATCACAAAGAGTTAAAATTGAAGAACAATTGAGTACCCCACAAGAAGTCACTATTGGCGTTCCTCAGGGAACTGTTCTTGGACCAGTTCTCTTTCTTACTTACATAAACAGTATCACAGGAATAACCGACTTCTGTGGTCACCTCATCTGCTATGCTGATGACACAGCTATTGTATACACCGGAGAATCATGGGAAGATGTCTATAAACTTGCTGAAGACGGGCTTCAAAAGATTAAGACATGGCTTGATTATAATCTACTGACTTTGAATGTTAATAAGACAAAATTTATGAGATTTTCTCTGGAAAACACTGATCAGCCGCACAGAACAAAACTGAAAATAAAAATTTTGAGATGCGAGATGTGATATAATAGAAAAGACTTCAATATCAAATACTTGTGTGTTATGCTGGACCAGCATTTCAGGTGGGATGAACACATAAGTCAAGTCACAAAAGACTGAGAAAGCTTATTTACAACTTCTATAACCTACGAGATATTCTAGATAGGAAGAATTTGAGAATGTGTTATACATCTTTAGCTGAGTCGGTAATACGGCATTGTATAATAGTTTGGGGTGGAACATTCAATAGTACAATGACTTGCATACAAACAGTGCAAAATACTTTAATAAAGATAATATTCAAGAAACACAGATTGCAAGCAAGTAAGTCTCTATATAGTGATACCAAATTACCAAACATTAGATCCTTATATACTTTCCAAAGTCTGATATGGATTTATTCAGTGATCAACGTAAATCCAAAGTATGTAGATTAACTGATAAAATGCAACTACCATTGTTTCACAAGACTCACACTCAGAGATTTGTTTTAATTTTTGGTCCAAAACTCTACAATATGCTCCCAGCACCTCTGAAAAATATCAATATTCTTCCAGAACTGAAAAAAAAATTAATTATACCTCGCTGAAAATGCAACAATATTCAACAATATCTTTTGAATGCTCTTGTACAAATCTAACACAAATTTATATCGTACGAAAATTCCAAGCAGTATTCATTCATGAAATACTCGCTCTCACTCCTTTCTTTGGTCCATTGCATTTACCTTCTCTCTTCAATATATTACATAACCTATAATATGAAAACTTTTTTTTTCGTTTTCTATAGTCATAAGGATTCATTTAAATTGGAAGAATAGGCACAACATAAGCATATT
>NW_019290633.1:0-16552 GCF_000500325.1 Leptinotarsa decemlineata | reverse complement strand
GAAAATAACCATTTTATTAAACAAAAAACTAGAATTACAAAGAAATGACATATTCAAGCAACAACCAAAAAAAAAATGGAATATTAATAAAAGTGAAGTAAATAATTGAAATATTAATAATATTATTAAATTCACGGCGTTTCGATTGTTAGTATCCACAATCGTCTTCGGGTCATAACTGGACTTATTCCTCCGAGATCTGACTATTTATAGGTCATTCGAGTGCTTTCACCTATCTCCTCTTCCCTATCTCCGCTTCATTGGTTTTTCTCTTCATTAGAGGTTTCCATATGTTACTAAATGTTGTTGGACAACATATACACAGCTTCCTTGAATTTTCTCCTAAAACAGTGTTCCTCTTTGTGGATGATTTCAGCTTGAGCCCACTTGTTGTTATGTTGATGAGCCCAATTATGCTCTGCTATTCCGGATTTCTCCTCGTTGTGTGTGTATCTTGTGCTCGGCAATGCGAACATTCAATGACCTCTTAGTTTCACCGATGTATGATTCTCCGCACATACATCGCAGGGTATCTGGAAAATGCAATTCTTGGAATCGCAGTCCGCGTTTGGTGGCCTGGTTTTTGTGAGGCTTCTACAGATAGTGTTTCCAGATCTAAAGCAGGTCTTGATGTTATACTTGGACCCAATCCTTCTTATTCTTTCCGATAATCCTCTGATGTAGGGAAGTACAAGTACTGTTTGTGGCGGCTTCTCTCTCTTGCTGTCTTCTAGCTAAAGCCTGTTCTATCGTCATTCTGGAGTAGCCATTTCGTTAAAGGTAATTTTTGATGATGCCTAGTTCCTTTTCGAGACCTTCCTCTGTATTACAGAGCCCGAAAGCACGGTCTAGTAGAGTCTTGATGATTCCTCTCTTAGTCGATTTATGGTGGTTGGATTTCTGGTTCACATACTGTCCTGTGTGAGTGGGTTTTCGATTCCCATTTAGTGTCGGTCCTCTTCACCAATACATCTAAGAAATGGTTGTGAAGGTTTCTCTATCTTGTTGCCTTGTTGCCTACCCTTGTTGCCTACCAGCCTAACTCTGTTCGACCAGCTTTCTGGAGTAACTATTTTGTTCAAGATCTCTCTTGATGCGGCTTTGTTTCTTCACCATTACTTCTGAAAGTGATGCCAAGTTAATGCCACTTTCACCGGTTATAGCTAACATATAGTTGTAAGGTTTTGAACCGCTGGCTATTGAAAAATCACTAAGACACAGAACTAGACCACTTTTTCAAACACTCCAACAGCTTCAGCAAAACCTTCAACTCACAATGAATTACCGTTTCCAATTGTAGTGGTGAAGAGAATCGACGAGAAGGAAAAAATCCAACCATCAAGTAAGAAATCATTAAGACCCTAATTGATGATGCGTTCAGGCTCTGTAACATAAAAAAAGAAATGGGTAAGGAACAGGCTTCCATTAGAAGACTATAATAGTCACGCAAGAGGAACTTCACACAACCAGTTGTATGCCTTCCTCACCTTGGTCAAAATGGGTGAAAATAAAACATCGGAACCTGTTTCAAATCCGGATATACCATCCATAGTAGCCACATAATAGTCAGCTCATCAAGCTCATTCAGCAACTCTAGAAATTACATTCACCGAAATCCATGCAAGCAATTAAAAATCCGTATTGAGGAGCGAGTTGGGAATAGCGGAACATCCACCAACATAACATCAAGTGATCTGAAGGTTGAATGTGACAGAGAAAAACAAGGAAGTATTCAGCCAGACTAGTACCGAGATATGCAACATATGGAAAATATTTATCGAGTGAGAAAGAGGTCTACAATGCACTTAATTGGGAAACGAGAGGAAGGATGGAAGACAGAGTGAGTAGCAACGAAAGTGATCTATGGCGAGTCTCGAATATCAGGAATAGGTCAGTTATTACTTGAATACGATTGTGTATACCAACAGTAGCAAAATCATATACATTTAACATTTTGTTATTCAATTATTGTAGTGAAAATGTTGTGATTCATTTTCACGTCACAATGTGACTCACTGATTTTTATAAAGCTCTTGACCAATTCAATAATGATATTTTATTGGGAAAACTAAGCAGAGATGGGTTGACAGAAAACTTCATACGCATTATTGACAGTTCTCGAAAAACAGATTGGAAACAAAAGTAGGAGTGCCGGCCCTTCAGACTCCCCTCCCAACTCCTTCACTTTTGCCGTCATTCAGTCGACCATTCAGAAGCTACCGCGCCTACGGAAAATTCAAATCCGATCCAAAGAAAAATGGAATGACTATCGAAAAGATTAAAAAATAAGAGCGTGGAGTTAGGATCCCGTGGGATATTGAAAGTAACTACAAATTGTTGATAGTGGTGACTGTCGTTTTGTCGGGGCGGAAATTGCTTATTTTTCATACTTCACCTCATTTCTTGATTTTCTTTGGATTTTGGGAAAATTGTGACGTCAGTTTCATTTAGGTTGATTTGGGAAAGAATTGATGTTCCATGTGTATGTGTGTGTGTGTAAGAGTGAACTGACGTGTGAGAGAGATGAAGATGGTATCGAGTTGATCCTCCGTGAAGATAACGTATGCAGCGAGAGTATCAAAGCTGCGCTGTTGTCGGTTGTAAAATATATCGTCGTGCGAAGAGGCGTTGGTTTTTTAAAACTGAGCATGAATGGTTAGGAAAACGACAAGACAAAAAAATTGTGTGGTAATGTGACGAAAACGATGTTCAGAAGGGTCTAACGGTTCAACGTGCAATTCAACACAAGGGGGCACTAGAAGACGTATCATTGTTAACCGAGTTATCATCATCAGGAGGAGATGATCAGATATGGATAATGTAGTTATTTTTGTTCGAAGTAGACGTTAACGTATTGAAAATTCCATAAAATATAAGCGCTTATATTCAGAGTGACTGAATGTTTGGTAATATATCGTTTGGAACTCTCATAACCCCTTAAAATCCCTCCAAAATTTCTTCAAGAAATGAGAAACCCCTCAAACCCTCTTAAAATTTCCCAAAAAGCCCTTATAACTCCCTCAATATCTCCTCTGAAATGAGAAAACTGTCAGAAATCTGTCCAAAATCTGTTTTTACAATAACCAGCAGCTGAAAATGGAAATGGTAACTTTCATACAGATTTCTGAGTTCCGCAAGGATCGAACATCATATGACTTCAGAGGTATCTATATTACTTTTTGAAAGGTAATAATATTCAAATATTGAGTATTATTTTGTTAATTAGGTTCCTCCAATTTTGAATACATGACATTTGGAAACATATCACATCATCAGATGTTTGGAATATATAGTGAGAGACAATGGAAGGATGATTCAAGATCCCAATACTTGACTCCTTGCAAGTGAAATTTTGATTTCGCTTTTCATACTGTTATTTAAGACGGTGTAATGATGTCTATCCTTCAGCAGAATGGAAAAACTGAATAGAAACTAGCAAATTATCAATGATGTCTTCAATACCGAAAAAAAATGAGGTAAAATGAACAAAAGGTCAAAACAATATTTGAACACCAAGATGAGAAGTTATGACTTATCTCATGTCCAAAGTTGTGAGAAGACAATAATAAAAATAAGTTTGTGTTGAAAAATATACTTTTTCTTTCGGCGTGAGTGCCGAATATAGCTTTCCTCGAATCTAAACTCCATTGGGTAGTTAAACTGATTCCAGTATACATGAGATTCGTTTTGGATTTTTCTCGACATGGAAATTAGGGACTTCTTCCTTGATCTGTTAAATCGACAAAGTTTGCCAACAGAAATTACCGTAAACACTGCTGATCTTCTCTAGGTCATGTTTTAGCTATATTACACTTTTATGTTCGTTCAAGAAGTTTCAATTCGAGTCAGGAACTCACGAAATGATTCCGAATGTTATGTTTATGTAGAATATGTATACGACCAGAATTCTATATGAGTGTCCATTCAAAACAAACAGTATGACAGTGGAATAATATATAGTGCGGTCATGATTCGTGTATTCAATATAAATCAGTAATTTGAATGAAGTACATTTTCAGCAAAGAATACTTTTTGGGACAAAAAGTTTTGGCATTTTACTCCATCATCTTCATACGGAAAAGTGAGAATCTCTAGAAGATAATAAAAAGCAGTTAATTCCAAAATAAACTCTCTACGAAGATGCGTGGATCATGCAAAGTACTTTCAAACAAAAACTGTAAGAAAAGTCCCTATCTTCTTCGTGAAGAGTTTTTCTGGGAAATAAATTGCTTCCTTTCATTAATTGAAAGATTCCCACATCGTGTTGTATAATGATGGGAAGTAGAAAACGGAAACCTTTTTTTTCCTTGTGTTTTTTGCTTCCAAAATTATAACTTGAGATTTCGTAGTGTTACACATGAGGTTATGCTTGGTCGGTATAGAACATATAAATTCAAAATCTTCTTTCACTTTTATCATGAAATCATTAATAGTTTCGCCGATGATACTATGGTACAATTGAGTGTCATCTGCAAGTTGTTGAATTTGGAAATATTTAGGTGTAGTATTTGTGACTAAATCTATATAACTAGACCACTCCAAAGCTTCTTCTAAGTTTCTATCAACAATTTGTGCAGTGCATTTTTCCGATAATTTTTCCATTCAAAATCTGAAAAAGACTTTTTTCACAGGTTGCTGTACTATTTATGTACCTCCAATGCTTCATGAAGGTCTGAGCTGTCAAGGAAAGATAACCAATTTTTGGACTAAATTTGTTCTATCATTTTGCAACAAATGATGGAGTCTTTATTGAAAAAAAAACACTGAAATGATGTTATCTGTTCACAAACACGGTAATTTATTTGAGTTGAACTCTATACGACACTCACAGGCGCTTTTTAAGCGGGATGAAATCATGAAATGTCTATAAATAGATTTTTGATAGCAAAATTATCAGGAATGCTTCAGTTATATACCTATATTATCGATTCCAAGATTGAGTTTTGGAAATTTCCTGTAAACAACTCTTTATTTCTCAGTTGGGCATTCAAAATCAAAAATTCTCCGACAGCAAGAAACAATGAGAGATTTGTGGTCATATACTCAGCCTGAATCTGATCTGTATTGAAATACCCTTCTCAATTACATTACATCATCATTTTTCTCACGACGTTTCTTCTCTTAGATATTATCTTCAATACCAAATATTCAACGAATCAAATGTTTGGTTCAGATTCTGTATACAAAAACCTTCAGGACTTCTCAATACCTGATTCAGCTTAGGTAGATTGATTGATTGATGTTTAGTTTCAAACATTCATCATTGATTCCCTTAGATTATTTTTTTGAGTAGTGTACTGTTGTGATGTGATAATTGTTGGGGACGTGTTGACAATGGGGAAACATTGTGGAAAATCTATACTTTCAGGAGATATCGACATATTTTCAAAGCGGAAATTGCTATGGTACAGCGTGTTTGAGTTTACATCATTCTGAAAAATTGAAAAAAATAATATTTTACACTTCTAATCTATATTATCTATTATTTCTGGGAATATTCAAAAATCAAACGAAACTAACACATGCTCAAGATTCCATTGTTGATAAAGTGTAACACAATAAAGTCATTACTGGAAAAAATGCGCCTATCATCATGACTATTACAATTGACTGAAAATATTTTTCAGATCTAAATATATTTTTCCCAATGATATAAGGAGCGAGCTCATAATAATATATCCCATAGACCATTTTGGAAATTTCAAAATTTCTAAATCACCCTTAGCAACCTACCTATTTGACGATCTATATCCCTTCAAGTGGAGATGAATCATCATCCATTTTTCTTCAACGCTAAACATTTCCGGAATTTTCTTAAAAGTATACCTACTCGAGGCGAATTTACTTGTTATCTTCCCCAAGCAATATTTCACGGTTGACTGAATTCAAGGCGCATTATTGGGAAAAGAGGGAACATCTAAATCACTGTCGCTCGGCAACCATCTCAAATAGCAATTAGCAATTAGCTCACTTCTCTCTGTATGTATTTGCGGATCAACACCCCTCTCTGCGACCGATTCCACTCTGTACCGTCCTTCTACTCGGAAGGATTCTTCATGCAAAAAAGATGACAGAGTTCGAACTCACTTTCCACGTGAATTTTTCTCTTTTCACTGGAATAGATTGATGAAATCATCTTCCAAGTAGCCCGTCAAGGTAGTGATTTCATATATAAAATACAAAATTTCGTATTCTTCACGAGATGAAGTTGTTACTTAATCCAGTCATTTAAGCTTAAATTAGGTAAGAATCTCGGAATTCGAGATACCCAGCTGTAAGTCTGTAAATACTTTTACATTGATACCCTAAAAGTTGTCTCAAAACCTACATATGGTAGGGTGTAAGCAACTATTAAATTTCAAGGTCAAAGGTCACAAAAATTGGTTTTTTGCGCTTTTTTTGGAAATATCTCATNAAATGAGATATTTCCAAAAAAAGCGCAAAAAACCGATTTTTGTGACCTTTGACCTTGAAATTTAATAGTTGCTTACACCCTACCATATGTAGGTTTTGAGACAACTTTCAGGGTGTCAATATACAAGTATTTACAGACTTATAGCTGGGTATCTCGAATTCCGAGGTGAACTTACTATAATGACTGGACTAACTAGTTAACATGCGTGTTGAAATTAATCGAGTTCCAGACACTTTGCTGTCTGGGTAGGATCTTTTCTGTAAGGTAATACCCTGAAAGCGCAAACTGTAGGTGATCTACTTGAATGATTTCAGCATTGCATTCATGCAATCTTGCATTAATGTCTGTCGGGTATAATTGAATATTCAGCGTAGTATTAACCGGGGAAGTAGTAGTTTTTCGTCAGACGTTCACCACACCCTACTGTGTTGGTAATTGGGAGAGACTGATATTCCGAAATATTTATTTCTGCATAAGTATTTATTTCCTAATAAGTATTTATCTCTCCCACTGTGTTGGTAGTTGGGAGAGACTGATATTTCGAAATATTCATTTCCTCATAAGTATTCATCTCTCTCCGATAATTTTGACTTTTGATTTCTATTAGAGTTTTGGTATATGAGACGCCAAGTTTTATCAGAGAAATTGGTGTCACGTGTGAATAGTTGTATCCGTGCCACGAGCCAGTGTAGGTATTTCTGCTGTGTGATGTCCGCTGTAAGTGGACCGACTGTGATTAGAAAGTGCATATATATTATAACAACAGGGAGTCACTTTTTCTGCTGCATATTTGCTCATATCTAATCCACCTCGAGGAAATTCGATGGCAACATTTAACTTACCACTTAATCATCTTTATGTTATAGATAATCTTTCAAAATGAATCACCTAAACACGGAAAACTTTTGGATTGATAGACTTGTACATTTTCTTCTCTACATGCAACTCGAACATGTTGCTTTTTCATATCCATCCAAAGTTGTGAAGGAATCCAAGCATTGTGACAAACTCAATTGGCCAGTTCTTTGTGGCATGGTGAGTGACAAATCTCAGAAAAGATCGCAGGTCACTGATGAGTTTCCACAGTGTGTGCTCTTCATCAAGGATTCCAATTGAACAACGAAATCATCAACAATCCTCATTTTATATAAACTCAAATATCACAGCCATGACTCTTGTGCTTTTTTACTGCCGCTCAATTTTCCATCAGTCTCCGTTGAGATTCTCATTGATTCTATCGACGTCATCATGTAAACCTTCCAAATGATTATGAAGGAACTCCTAGGCGTCTTGATGCGCAAGGCCCATGAATCGATGGTCAAAACCCTGAATCAGACTTTTCAAGGAGACTGTGTTCACTACTCTATCAGATGAATCTTTTGATCACAACTCCTTGATAACTTCTGCGCTTCTATTAAAGTACCCTTCATACTCGTGGGTTGGGCAACTTATCAGGCACGTCACCAGGTGCGGATAGGGGAACGGCCAGGGGACCGGAGGCCCTATCCGGGAAGCCAATGTGGCCTTACGGACGGGGTCGCCGGACTCCTGGTCAGTAACAGAAATAAATGAGGTGAGGGGAACTAAAACTCTCCAAAAGCCTTTACAAAACATGCCACCGTGGACCAGCCTAAGGTGTGAGGGATTGTGCCGACAGCTGAATGGCCGCAGGGTGATATGATAGAAGTGCTCACCTTAATCTAAGGCGGTGGTTGGGGATGAACAGAAATGTTCACCCCAATCTACCGCTTAGAATGAGGCTGGACGTAACAGATCACCGCGTGATGTGATACAAAGGCCAAAGCGTAAACGCATATGCGGCGCCGAGGCCAAAAGGAGGAAGAGAGTAAAGGAGCCAGGAGTGGCAGCTACTATAAGTACACTCTCCTCCTCCCCCCTCCACCTCCAACAGCAAGGGCACTTCATGCGTCGGGCGCCAAGAGCTCCGTCTTAAATAAAGGCAAGGAACCTGCTGCCCCTGCAGGAGAGCTCCCTCACTTGTGTACCTCCATGGAGGGAACCCCAAGAAAGTTGAAGAAGCTGGGCAACGACAGTAATGTCGCTGCACCTTCCAAAACTTTCGCGGAGGCCACCGTAAGACACTTCAAGGTTGCCAAAGAGAGTGTGTGTTCAGCGAGTCTTGGTCTCCACCTGCCAATATAAAGGAGACGTCTCCTTAGTGACACGTCTACCTTCCTGGAAAGGACAGGATGGACGATGACCTAGGAGGACAACTCCTCGGGAGGATGAACAGATACAGAAACAGCACCCTCCATACTAGAAATTCTAGGATTAATATCTTTCATGTTTACGTCTTTTTTCGAATGTTTCAGTAACTATCTCGTGTTTGATAAACATTGAAGTACACTGTTCATGAAACAGGTGTTTCCAATATTTATCAACCCATTAAGTCCAAGGGTTTTGCTTTGACTGAATAATGTATCACTGGTCTAATGTTGTTTTAGTTTAGTTTAGTTTAGTTTTTTTATTGGTCACAAGTACACCATGGTGTCTGGACAAGTCACATAAAATACACATATATGACATATATAAAATTGTAAATTATAAAGCATTTACATTGTAAAATTACAACATGATTACTAACACATGACATATGAAACAAAATTTAAAAGTGAAACATAAACATATTAAGGTCCATATAGATTATTAACAAANTAAGTTTGACGATAGTCGTGTCACGAAGTGTTCTGGCGATGCATTGAATTTATTGGAGCCTCTGGAGACATCCTACATTTTGTTTTATGAGAGAGAGGACATTGTTAGATCAATATCTTCAGATGATGTGGTGCTGCAGGTTTTTCCGGGTTTTCCTGCAGCTGAAAAAGCAAATTCCAGAACTTCTTCATCTTCTGAGAAAATCGGAAAATGCTCAATTTGCTTACCACATGCTTGCCATCAATTTGTGGGTTCAGGAATAGTTCATCCAATTTTTGAGTAGAAATCAGATATTTAATGGATATCAATAGTGAATATTATAGGTGAGTTTTTCTGTATCACAGCATCGACGTTTTTCCAACTCACATCATGGAAAATTAATCGGCACACTTCAACTTGCTATTTCTCTTTATAAATTAGGTAGAAGCAACGAGAAGGGACCGGATTGGACGGGATGTTTTGCATTTATTCCTTTCCAATTCCCAGTGGCAATTATTTCACATCGGACTGACACTGATAGACTGCGGACAAATTCTGATGAATTATGGTTTATAGAAATGGATCGGTGCTATAAATAACATTCTCGTATTACACAGTCTTTAATTGGATTTCTGGAACTTCAAATCGAAGGATGAGCCTATCGAGGGGAATAACGAGTGACCAGAAAATCCAGCAGCTCGAGAGTCAAATGGAAGTGGAAAAACTTTGGGGTGTACCTGAGAATTGTCAGCTTGGGAAGACAAAAATGATGGAAATATTTCACAGTTTTATTCGCCCTCACAATTCTGCATTCGCCTTGCGAGCTGAAAAAATTAACTGTAACTCATCGTTTTCTGGCGTCGATTTTCTTACAAACCAGTTTTTAGCAAAACTCTGATTTGCTTGACAAAAATGGGTTTTATAAATATTAAAAAGATTTTCTTCTGGCGTTTAATGTCGCTTTATTTTTTTTTGTCAAAAATGTACGGTCACTTGGAATATGTCTTTTTCACATATGGTACCTTCATCAGTTAATTTCTTTGCTCCATTTCAGTGATTTTGCTTCAATAGCATTTTCTGGAAGAAACCCAAACGATAAAAACTACCTACCTACCTACCTGATGAAATTCCATGCCTTGCAGCTCAACTCAGCGATGCAATTTGTATTTCAACCCGATATCATAAGCTGAATTTTCATAAGAGATTATTATATCGTATTTCGTTCGTCTAGTATGAAACTATAAAGCCATATTTTCACTATGATAATCGTCTGAATATGATCAAGTAGAATCTTTAAACGATATACAACGTTTGATCTACGGAACAGTATGCATTAGTTAAAAGCTGATTAAATAATAATCATACCATTAAGTTGAACTCCACTTCATCAGAACACTTGTATAATGGATTTCGTGATTTAAAGGGAAGTATATGATATTGCAAGTTTGCTGTGCGAATCAGAACAGCTGAAGGTGATAGTAATTTACGTAACAAGTCCAAAAATACTGTTTTTTGAACGACTTGAATTTTTTCGAAAACCGTTTACGTTGTCACATGAGAAATATTTCTGTTTGGGTAAAGCCTTGATGAGGATAGCACGACCTGCTGTCGAAAGCGCTCGCATATAATAAATAGGAGTTATAAGCTTCAAATCCTTTTTGTAACATATATTAATATTGGAGCATTTCTCTTCAAGACAGCTGCCCGAGCAGCTGATGACTTCGGTATAGTTTTCGACACTGAACAAGGTGACCACAACTCTGTCACCGAGTTGGAACCCGTTTAGCAAAAAGCTCAGATAAAAGCTGCAGAGATCACCTTACTTCTGCGGAAACACAAGAATAAGCCAATGCATGGGGCCTTCTTCAATAACATTGGAGACCTTGGCTTATCAAAGCGCCATCAATAATGATGGATTTTATTGATGGATAAATCATCGAAGAGATTGCTCTTCCATCTAACCACTAGAACAAAAGAAAAAGAGAGAAAAAAAAACAGTATGCTACCAAGATTAATGCAACAAGTATAAACAGTGAAATTTAAATACAAATATATATATTTTGATGAGCTTGGAGAAAGGTTGAATGATTTTGACATAATTCGATTAGTTGGATCAATTTATTGCAACAAGATATTGTTGTATCTTCCGTTTGAAGGCTTTCTAATGGCAGAGGTTTATATTCATTGGGTATCCGATTATATGAGTAGGCAATATGGTGAGTGAAAGATCCGCAAAATAGAGAAGTTTTATGCTGTGGTATTGTTAAATCTGTCCTGACTCTCATGTTAAGATGGTGTACGTCAGTTCTAAAGGATATTTCTTCGAGAAGATCCCCGAACAGAAGGGAAATGTGTTATCGTTTCCTCGTACCCGTAATGAGCCTAATGCATGTATTCTGGAGCTTTTGGATTCTGAAACTGTCACTCTTCAAAATTCCCGGACCTTACACCACGTCTGCGTAGTTGGCATGTGAAACAACTAAAGCATCGCAGGTTATAATTTTACTTTTTCATTCATAAATGCTCTGTTGGAGTATATTATTGTTAAATTTGCCTAACCCCATTTCAGAATTTGCGAAATGTGTGTTTTGAAACGAAGACGGTTGTCGATATATAAACTTTCAAGGGAAGTTCTGTTCCATCTATTACAATATTTATCAGGACAGAAAAACGATTTCTCGCCGCTGTTCTACCAATGATCCTGATATTGAAAGAGAGAGACGTTTCGCTGAGAACCAATCATGAATACTTGTCAGATTGCGGAAGATGCCGGTACTTGTAATTTCTCTATATCATTGATCTAGATGGGGTCACGAAGAGATCCCTGAGGAATAACAAATTCAGTTTGTTTCTATACTACGAAGATCTTTCGTAGAGGTATACCTTCTAACTCGTATCGGCATAAGTTAACTAACAGTATCTATCAGTTATCTAACGGTTACAGATCTGATAGTTATTATACAGTACTAAATCCACATCAATCTTTCTCAGTCCACCTTCTTTGGATATGAATTGTGTCAAATATGTTTTCGTAATAATTTGATATGCTACTGAAAATTTTCCGAATTCACCAACCTGACAGATATATGGATAGATCAAGCCTCCCGTAAAACATCTCGTCTATCATGCAGCAACAGATCCTTCCACAAATCATTTCGTATACGAAAATGTTGTTACTAAAACTCATCCATTCGAGGATTATGGCAAACATGAATCTTATGTGGAGAAACGATGAAATTTATGCGCGGAACGCTCATCGAAACGCAATAAATCGACAAAGTTAACTTTATAGATTGTTTCTCGCCTTCAGATGAACTTGTGGTGAGATTACTTTATTTTCATTTTATTTGCGGGATCCCTCGCCGGGATTGTAGTTATAAAACTCGATAGCATGAAATAAAGGTTGAACGTGATCTATATGGGGGTGCTGTATATCGACCTCTCATTCTACTGTCCTATTGGAATTTTCTTCTCCATCTTTCAGGTTGAATTCTTTCATCGTTTTGAAACTTCCACAAAATATCTCACGAAGGTTCTGTTCAGTCAACATAAACGCAGTTATTTCCAAGAAAAACTTAGTGAACGATTTTTTGATTTGCTTTTCCGTCAATCTCATGAAAATAATGCATGTATATGCAATGTTCGTTATGTCGAAAAATAAAGCCGAGAAAATCATAAGGTCTTGTCATCGAACACTATATGAGACATGCATGTTCAAATTCTGGCAGTATGTGTATGTTTCAGTCTTGTCTGCATGAGGCAAGCATTAGGTCTTATCATCAAATGCTACAAGAGACATTCTTGTTCATGTCCTGGAAGTATAAGTATATTTAAGTCTTGTCTGCATGGGGCGAGCATTAAGTCTAGTCATCGAACGCTAATTGAGACACGCATGTTGAAATCCTGGCAGTTTAGGCATGTTCAAGTCTTGCATGCATGAGGCAAACATTAATTACTGTCATCGAACGCTTATATGAGATATGCATGTTCAAATCATGGCATTATGGAGATGTTCGAGTCTTGTCCGTTTAGAGCAAATATTAAGTCTTGTATAGATAGGATAAGTCAAAAACAGTGTCATTACATTTTGATTGACAAACAGGACGAAACAAGCACAATGATGACTAACATAGACTATGTAAAATAGACTTCGATATCATCTCAAAATTGAAAAGTATAATTCAAATTCCTCAACAGTATAGAAACATTCTCTGATAAGGAATTCCCTAAGTCTATACTTAAAAACCGCCAGGGATCCCGCGTATTTTATTTCGTTCGGAAGACAGTAAAAAAAACGGCAGCCTGCATTGATGGGAGATTTTTTGTGATAGGAGTGTTTGGGCTTGTTCAATTTGATATCATTTTTATTTCTGGTGTTGTAAGAATGTGAATCACTATTATTGGGAAATGAATGTTTGTTATTGAAAATATATGTTAATAGTTTCATTAAATAAATTGATGTAACCGTGAGGATCCGTTTAGTTTTGAAAACCTGTCTGCATGATTGGCGACTACTAATGTTGAAGATAAGCCTTATGATTCTTTTCTGAGCAACAAAAAATCTTGTTATGTCTGATGCCTGACCCCATACTATAATATTGTTGGAAATTGTGGAATACACAAATGCATAGTAAACCTGTAATAATGAATCTGTGTTTAAAATATTTCTTAGTGTTGCCAAAATATAAAAGCTTTCGTTGATTTTTTTACATACTGTTTGTATTTGATCCTCCCTTGTTAGGTTACAATCTATGAGCGTTCCTAAGAATTTAGATGAAGTGGAGGTTTCAACAATATTATTATTGACTTCGAAGGTGAAATTAGAAGGTATTCCATGTTTTGTGTGAAACTCAATTATTACTGTCTTACTTTGATTCATTATTAGTGTATTCTGCATACAGTAATCCGCAAAATCTTTCAAAACTGAGTCAGTTTTCTCCTGTAGTCTTCGGCGATCAGTGTCAGACACCACAATAGAGGTGTCATCAGCATACATGAAAACTCTACCGTCCTTTAAGTTATGAGGCAAGTCACTGACATAGGTAAGGAAGATCAAGGGACCCATGACACTTCCCTGCGGTGTTCCAAGATCTAAATCGTGTTCCTTCTACTTGGTTTCACCGATTCTCACGATGATATTCCGATCTTCAAGAAAGGACGTTATCCAGTCGTTCACTGGGCCACGTAGACCTAGGTTGTTTAAGGTTTAAGTCTTGTATGCATGAGGCAAACATTTAGTATTGTCATCGTACGATATATGAGATATGCATGTTCAAATCGTTGCAGTATGAGCATGTTTAAGTCTTGTCTGCATAGAGTGAATATTAAGTCTTGTCATCAAACGCTACATGAGACATGCATGTTCAAATCCTAGCAGTATGGGCATGTTTGATTCTGTCTGTATAGGGCAAATATTAGGTCTTGTCATCGAACGCTATATGAGACATGCATGTTCAAATCCTAGCAGTATGGGCATGTTTGATTCTGTCTGTATAGGGCAAATATTAGGTCTTGTCATCGAACGCTACATGAGACAATCATGTTCAAAGTCTGACAGTATAGGTTTAAGTCTTGCATGCATGAGGCAAACATTCAGTATTGTCATCGAATGATATATGAGATATGCATGTTAAAATCTGTCAGTATGGGCATGTTTGAGTCTTGTCTCAAAGGGTAAATATTAAGTCTTGTCATCGAAAGCTACATGAGACATGCATGTTCCAATTCTGGCAGTATAGGCATAATTCAGTCTTGCCTACATGAGACAAACATTAAATATTGTCATCGAACGCTATATGAGACATGCATGTTCAAATCGTGGCAGTATAGGCATGTGCGAGTCTTCTCTGCATGGAGCAAGCATTTGATCTTGTCATCGAATGCTACATGTTTGAGTCTTGTCTGCATGAGGCAAACATTAAATCTTGTCATCAAATGCTACATGAGACATTCATGCTCATGTCCTGGCAGTATAAGTATGTTCAAGTCTTGTCTGCATGAGGCAAACATTAAGTCTAGTCGTCGAACTCTACATGAGAGATGCATGTTAAAATCCTGGCCGTATAGGCATGTTTGAGTCTTGCATGCATGAGGCGAACATTGAGTACTGTCATCGAACGCTATATGAGACACGCATGTTCAAATACTGGCATTATGGGCCTGTTTGAGTCTGTCTGTATTGGGCAAATATTAAGTCTTCTCATAGAACGCTACATGAGACATGCATGTTCAAAGTCTGGCAGTATAGACAGTATAGGTGTAAGTCTTGCATGCATTGCATTCAGTATTGTCATTGAACTGTCTGTCTGCAAAAGTAAATATTGAGTCTTGTCATCGAACACTACTTACATGAGACATGCATGTTAAAATTCTGGCAGTATAGGCATATTTCAGTCTTGCCTGCATGAGGCAAACATTGTCATCGAACGCTTTATGAGACATGCATGTTCAAATCCTGGCATGTTTGAGTCTTTGCTGCATGAGGCAAACTTTGAGCCCTGTCATCGAACACTATATCATACATGCAGTATAGGAAGTATAGGCATGTGTGAGTCTTGTCTGCATGAGGCAAGCATTAGGTCTTGTCATCGAACGCTACATGAGACATTCATGTTCAAGCTCTGGCAGTATGAGTATGTTTAAGTCTTGTTTTCCAATATTTGTTCTTTTCATTGAGCGCTACATGAGACACGCATGTTGAAATCCTGGCAATATAGGCATATTTGACTCTTGTCTGCATGAAGCAAACACTAAATCTTTTCATCAAATGCTACATGAGACATTCATGGTCATGTCCTGGTAGTTTAAGTATGTTCAAGTCTTGTCTGCATGGGTCAAACATTAAGTCTAGTCGTCGAACTCTACATGAGAAATGCATGTTAAAATCCTGGCCGTATAGGCATGTTTGAGTCTTGCATGCATGAGGCAAACATGAAGTATTGTCGACCACACAATTTTTCATTGTGTGAAACCATATTGAAGTCAACAAAAATTGCCATGCATTTTAATGAATTGATCGAAAACGTGTCTGTATTATGCCGCTCTGGGTATTACATTTTTCATCAATATCATTGCCGTTATCAAATTATATTCTTGGGAATGTAACGAGTCTTCTTTTGGGCGAGTTTATCAATCACATTTGATTATTACCCAAAGGAGTATATCAAAACAACTCGATAGAATCGCGAAAACTTCCCACAACTTGATCAACTTACCGATTCTGTCCTCATGTATATCCGATTTCTTCGAGAGGTAACGCGGCAGTATGTTGCTTGACGGTTGACCCGTAATCATGGCCTTCGACATTTTCAGGGAACTTCACATAATGTAACGCAATCGGGAAAGTATCGCGAAACTTCGCAGGATTCACGCACTTCAATACCGAGTGACATTCAGTGGATTTGCTCAACGAGAGTTCCTCCCTATCGATTGCCCCAGTTGCCGAATTTCTCAGTGCCGTGCTGATGTTTTTGGCCCACTTTT
>NW_019290632.1:0-116162 GCF_000500325.1 Leptinotarsa decemlineata | reverse complement strand
ATAGTCCAATATAGCCTAGAATATATTTCAGGGCATTATGGTTGAGAGAGTCAAAAGCTTTCGAATAGTCTAATAATACCAGAACTGTAATCATACCAGAATCATTATTACGTAATATACGATCGGTCACATTCAAAAGTGCAGTAGCACAGCTATGTCCCTTCCTAAATCCAGACTGCGTGTCCGGTAGAATATCCTTATCATGTAGGTACTCTACCAATTTGTTTTTAATACCCCTTTCTAATAATTTGGAGATGACTGGCAAGATACTAATCGGCCTCAAATTGTTCAACTTATTCACCACATCCGTCTTCGCTAAAGGCACTACACGTGCTATTTTCCATTGACTAGGATAAACTGAATGCTCAATACAAAAATTCAGAATATGTGAAATGAACTCAAGTATGAAAGGGCAACACCACAATATGAAATTTACAGAGAGGCCATCAGCACCAACAGCTTTCGTTTTAATGATTTGATTTATAGCCAGTCTTCAAGTATGCTTACTGACTATACGTGAATGTTGAAGTTTTTGAAAAATATTAAAATTATAATTCACAATGAACAATCATTATAGGGTTAAAAAATTCACATATACGAATACACATGAATAAAACAATATATAAACCGTAACAGATAATAAATAAATAAATCATTACAGATATGTAAGCATCTGAAATACTAAGCGTTGAAGGACATCATTGTAATATTTCTTTGAGTCATAGTAGGCTATTTGCAGAAGTACTCCTTCAACTAATTTTCCGAATTTTTTTAATTTATTATTGCTCTATAGCACATTGAAAGATGGTTGTATTTTTTGATTTTGGGATGGCAAGCTGGTTTTGGGATGACAGCTCTTTCTTGTAGAACGAATACTAAATTTAGTAGTTGCTGTCTACAAAAGCCCCTAGAGGCAATTCTATATCCCAAGTGCGACTCTATCAAGGAAAAATACACAGATCTGGATGAGGATTGATTGAGTTCGTTAGAAACAACTCGAACTGCATAGCAGCCAGATGCTGTTTGTTTACATTTTTTACATAAATTTGTTATATGATCTTCAAAGTTTCATTTATCATCTATAAATACCCCTAAAAACTTTGTGTGAGTTTTGTTAACTATAGCGTGATTTTTTATAAGTAAGTCGTGTAAAATGAGTTTGGTGCAAACTAAGCTTATTTTATTTGTGTTGAAACATAAGGAGTTTGAATCGCACCACTGTTTAACCCTATAGAGATCCAGAGTTATGATGTCTCTGAGATTATCAAGGTTGTAGGTGTTCTAGCCCTTTTCTTCTGTTTCTTCATGGATGTTTATCAATTTTTTATCAATCTTTATATGATGCTCAGGGACTGCAGCATACGCCCCCACGCTATATCATCATATTTTCTCTACACTAGGATAATCAAGTTGCCTGCATAGCCCGAGTACTTTATATACGTTATGTTCCAGAAGACTCCTTCACTCATAGGAGTATCTAAGAATATGAATACGGCGTCTTCAGTAATATCAACGACATGACAAAATTCGATCAGGGAAGTAACAGATAAATTCAAAGGAAAGGGCAATTTTGCATTGTTGTGATTTTTCTGTGACATTTGACTATCAGATGGATACAGTATATTCGCAAACTCTATTTGAGGACTCCAACGGCATATTTCTCAACTCAGTATTGTCAATTGTTCCAATTACTTTCGAACAAATTGAAACAGAAAAGTTAACGTACACTCCGCAATGAACAAACGAACCCGAACTTTCACCGCGTACAAGCAATACTAATTAAAAACCATTCACATAATCCACAATGCTTTCCTCGAACTATTGCCATTGAGATCATAAACAACACCTGGGCTGTATTGTTAGAGCAAAAACTTTGTCAGCTCGACTTCATAGCCACCACCGCTGCTCATTGTGCAGAAGAAAACTTTTCGGTATACGAAAAGTTGCCGTCTCACATCGGGGCGTCAACGAAATTGAATGCGACAAGACAATGTATTTTCTCAAATTGTTCAAGTTTACTGTAAGGACGTTGTTGCCCTGGGTGAGTTTTGCTCTGAATGATGTTTCATATCATTCTGCGAGACGGGAAACTTGATGGAGGGACAGTAAATCAATTTTGCTGAAAGAAATGTGGAAGTTTTCCGTTGTTTTTTCATTCTTGTTAACTTGGGAAGTGGTCACATATTACAACACAACAGGAATGAAGGAAGTGAATTTACTTTCTGAAAAATTGACTTCCAGAGAAAAACAGCGTCCTGGGTTCTCTTCAAAAGGTAAGAATGGAACCCACGCCATATGCATTGTTTAATATTTAATACATAAACCAGTTTATTATTTTTCTTCAAAAGCATCTATTCAAACCAATTCTGAAATAGCTCAGCATCAATAGAGCTTCCATTGAAAATAACATACATGTTCAGTATTTTGTAGGTTTACCTTTTTTTTAAGGACAAAACACAAGCACTACAGGAAAATCCTTAAGGCGCTTTCAGAGTGGTGTCTGTGTGAAAAGAGCGATTGACATTGGATTTGAATCGGTGAAGATCAAATCCATTTGGAAAAACGTTCTCAGGAAGTTTATTCCACATAAACGCAGTTCTCGAGACGAAAGTCTGAAAGTCAGTGAAGTTCGAGGTGTCACTGAGTTGAACCTGAGCTGAGCAGCTACAGTCCGTCGCGTATTTCTGATTTGTACCGGTGGAATCAAATGTGCCAAGTCACTTGAACACCTCCCGTGAAAGTTTCTATAGAAGAGAGACAAATCTCTAACTTTTCTTCGATGTTCCAGCCTATCAAGGCTGCATGTGATGTTCGCGTCTCCAATCAAGCGGATGGCTCTTTTCTGGAAGGAATCCAGCAACTTCAGGGTATTTTGGAGGCAGAACTCCATACATGAGAACAATAGTTCAAAGAACGTCTGATCTGATCTTTATGAAGCGTCAAAAGTTAATGAGGTGTGTACAGTTTTCTGGTTTGGAACAGTGTTCCAAACTTTTGAGAAGCAGCCTCTGAAATTTCAGCGACACGATTGCGCCAAGACATATTGGTGTCCATTTTAACTCAGTAAGATATGCAATCTACTGCTTCTGGTGAAGATGTGCCTCCATAGCCAATGTCCTGGAATCCAAATCGAATGACGAGATGAAAGTGTGCTGTCGTTGAATGATTTGTTGATATACAATAATAAGAGAGTTGAAGACAGCATGGATCCCTGGGGAACACCAGCGTTGATGGTGAAAGTATTCGAGATAAATCCATCGACGGCGGAAACGTTCTTTCAGAAAGCTGGAGAGCCATACACTGAAATGATCCAACAAGCCATAGCATCGAAGTTTGGCCAGCAAATCCTCATGCCACACACGGTCAAAGGCCTTAGAAATATCAAGCGCAACAGCTCTTGATTCTTTATGTTTCTCGGTTGCGTTATTCCAAATATAGGTGACATACGATTGAAGGTAGATTTGATTTTTCTATGGCTGTTGTTGTAATTCAACCATCCGCTTGTGTTAGTGGTGGAATTGTAGATTTTGTTCTGATTAACAGCTTTAGCTAACGACCAGAAGGATCTAGACTCATTGGGATTGGCAAGCAGTTTATCCCCAGTTCTCTGATTGTGAAGTTCTTTCATTTATTCCAACCAAGCGTCTTCAGTTCAGTCAGGTTCGAGCCTAGCTCCCCTACCCTTGTAGCTGATTTCATTTATTCTAAGTTTGCAGCTGTTGCGAGCATTAAAAAACCTAGTTCGGTTTATTGAACGTTATTGTTATGCCTTTCCAGATCGTTTTTGCATGACTATCTATTTCTATCATCGACGCCAGTGTTCATCGGGATTCATATTATCTTCTATTGTAATTGATTGATTGATGGTAACTATATTTACCTACAATAAAAATATCATGTTTCAGTGAAGATCTGGTGAAAATATTGCGTCATCTTCATCCTTCTTTTCTTTCGTCAGATTTGATAAGACTGTCATACTTTATTAGTATACAGGGTACAATACATCACATTCATTGCTCACATGCTCAATTCACAAACCATATAATAATAAATGATTTTTTTATATAGTGACTAAGGTTATGGTAAATATTTAACAATATTTCTTTTCGATCTAGCTATAACTCGTCTTTCCATAGTATAATCTTGTTTTGCTGAAGAAGTTATATAATCATTCGATAAATATGCAAATATGCATATGCTTCTTTGAAAGTGGTTGACAATGTTTCATGGTGAATTTTACACAGAAAATTACTAAAAGTTATACTGTATTGTAACAATATCTCAATATTAAATAATATCAAATCAGAAAACATCGAAATAAAATAGGTATTTCAGAACAAACTCATTGATTTTATTTTAATGTACTGCACAATTTTGAGTAATTTTCGGTTTTAACAAAAATTAAAAATAAATTAACATTTTTCGTAGTCCCAATTAAAAAAAAAATTGGTGGAAAAATAAAACTTCATTTGGATGGCTTCGACTTTGAAAATCCGGATGTATTTTTTGATGCTGAACAACTTTTCTAAACATTTTCGGTTGTTTTTCAAAATAAGAGTACTTTACTCTTCGTCTCAAAATGAAATAAATTTTGCTTCTCGTAAATTACGTGTGTTACTATATTTTGTTGACGCATGTTCAGTTTTAGGGGATGCACAAACTTTTATCAAGAATAACTTTTTGTTGAAAAACCCTTAATTATATGTATATAAGTAATAAAACATGAAATGAAAATTTAATAAAACGAACAAAATATAAGAATCAAAATAAAAGATGAAAATGACCACAGAGTCATCACCATAAGACAATTGTCAATACTAACAATTGAAACGTCGTGAAGTAACTTGATTTGAAATCTTTTCATATTTAATGTTTTTTATTTTGTTGTGTTTATTCAATTTTTTTTATTTTTTATTATTTTTTGAATTTTTGATCCTTTTTTTCTTTTTACTCTGTGGTCATTTTCATCTTTTTTTGATTATTTTATTTTATTCGTTTTATTTTATTTTCATTTCAAGTTTTATTGCTTATATATAATTGATATTTCAAATATTCGTTCTAATTTTATTTGTTCTTCCATATATTTCAAATCATATTAGACAATGGTAGTTCGAACTAGTAAAATTCACATATGCATATGAATCGTGATTCATACCTAAGTTATTGTCAGATTTGTTTTCAATAACCTCCAGAGTATATTTGATTTGATCTGTATGTTGTTTCCACTCTTTACTATAATTCGAAATATGTAAGTAATTTTTGTACCTCTAAAGTTTTAGACTTTCAACATCATCTCATCCATTTTCAATACTGTTTCTGTAATTTCGCACAACATACGCGTTTGGGATGATTTGGTATATGATTATATTAAAAACCAAATATCATTTACCATGATTCAATAACTTCTCCTTTCCCAAAAGTTCCGTTGTTCTTAACGTTTCTATTTTCCTTTTTCGATCTGGTGATTTTTTTTGACAAATTTGTTCAACGCACAATAAAATCTGCTTTGATATCAAGAGTTGAACTGAGGTATAGAAAAATTAATTTGACGTAATGAATCCATTCAGTCCATTTGTCAAAGAGTGGAAAGATTTAACGCTCAGAATCAATCCACGTGTTTTTGGAAAAGAAAGTTTTTGACTTTCTACTTATCCATCTTGTTACAGAAAAATATGTGAATCTTCCAAAGAAAGGAAGTGAGCAATCAATTTAGAAAAAAAGTAACTCTATACACACATTGCATAGAGTTACTGCATATCAAAGTATACTACATCTATGTGAGAATGTGTTTCAACTGCATCAGAAACATATTGTGAAACGCAGGAACGTTCGGTAATACATGATTTCTTTTCCATGTTGATCAGCCAAATTGACGTTTCCAATTGAGCCATATATGAACTCAAACAATATTATTTCGAACAGTTTTGAGGAATCGTACGAAACTCATCTAGGTCGATAGTTCAATATCGTCGCTGAATCAGCTTTTTTTTTAAATAGAACATACTTCAGCTGCCCTCCAAAGGCTAGAAAATGTGATAGTATCAGATCGAATGAATATATAAATGAGGAAATTTGGTTAGGACCAACAATAAATTTGTTTTTTAATGCATGTAATCCTTTTTCAATTCAATGAACAGTAGCACGAAAAACCCAGTGCCAAAAACAGAACTAGGTTTTTTATTGCTCATATCAGCTATAAAATTAGGATAAATGAACGCAAAGAACTTCACAATCAAATAATTTGGGATAAACTGCTTGCCAATCCTAACGGGTCTAGATCCTTTTGGTCGGTAGCTAAAGCTGTTAGTAAAAAGTTTAAAAAGTACGCTAATGAACTCGCACCAGTATTTTGCAGACTTTTCAACTTGTCATACAAGAAAGGAGTTTTCCCTTCTTGTTGGAAGATTGCTCGCGTTCGGCATATTTCCAAAAAGGGTAAGACCAATTACAGTCCAGTCGCTTTTCTATTAGTTTTAAAAATCTGTTTAAAATATGTTTTTCTGATAACCAGCTGTCGCACCCCTACGAACAACAACCCTCAGAAGTCGAAACTTATGCGAGCTAAAGACTAACGAGGTCTCACCTTTTAACGTGTAACTCCTAAAACGATTGTTCAGCCTGGGGCTTGAACCACCGACCAACACGGCGGTCGATTTGAGTGAGTCAACAAAGCACCCACGTCGAACCGACCGGCTACCGACCGACCGCTCAACATCTTGAGCGATCATCAATATGACTTTCGAAAACAAAGATAAACAGGCGACCTTCTATCGTATGTCACCCATATTTGGAATATCGCAATCGAGAAACATGGGGAGTCAAAAGCTGTTGCGCTTGATATTTCTAAGGCATTTGAACGTGTGGCATAAGGGTTTGCTGACCAAACTTTGATGCTATGGCTTGCCATTTCGTCTTCCTGAAAAAACGTTCCGTGCAAGTGGCCGCAGATGGATATCTCTGGAATACTTCTACCATCATCGCTAGTGTTCCCCAGAGATCCATATTGTCTCCAACCCTCTTTTTATTGTAAATCAACGACTCACTGAAAAAAACCAAAAATCCAATGTATTGCTTTGTTGACGACAGCACACTTGTCTCGTCATTCTATTTGGAATCCAAGACATCGACTGCAGATGCACATCTTCAGCGACAGCAGGAGTTGGCATATCTTAATGAGGATCTAGAAGTGATTTCGAATTGGGGTGACAGTAACCAGGTTCAATTGAATGCCACAAAAACCCAGGCATCGGTTTTCTACAAAAAAGAATAATGTCTCCGAACTGGATATAATAATGTCAGGGTAGTCAATTCCGCTTTCTGCTTCGATAAGTTTGTTGGGGGTTAAAATGGACACCAATATGTCTTGGCACAACCATGTCGCTGGGATTGCAAATGCTGCTTCTCAAAAGTTTGGAACACTTTTCCGAACCAGGAAAATGTACACACATCTGAATTTTTTTATGCTTTGTGAAGCCCAAATCAGACCTTATTTGTAGTATAGGAGCTCCACCCTCAAGCATATCCTGAGGCTGCTGGATTTCATCTAGAAAAGAGGCATCCGCATGATCGGAGACTCGAATCTCCCTAGCAACCTTGATACTCTGGGACATCGAAGATACGTTAGAGATTTGTCTCTCTTTTATAGGTAGTTTCACGGGAAGTTTTCAAGTGACTGGCACATTTGATTCCACCAAGAGCATTACATATCAGAAATATGCAACGCACTACGGCTGCTCATCGTTTTGAAATTCACCTCAAACTTCACTGCTTAACTTTTTCCTTTGAGAATTGCGTGTAAGTGGAATAAACTTCCTGGGAACGTTTTTCCAAATGGACTTATTCTGCAGCGATTCAAATCCAATGTGAATCACTACTTTCGCACAGGCATCGCTCTTAGAGCGCCTTAAGGGTTTTCCTCTAGTGCTTGTGTTCTGTCCTTGGAAAAATTATTCAAAAGCGTCAAAAATATTCTTTCCAATAATCTCAAAATTTTGTTACTTTTGTTCAGCACGAATTTTCCTCCATTTTTCATAAAATTTCAAATGTATTGCTGAGGTTATAACACAACCCCGATGAAATTAAATAAATTGAAATTTATTCATTCGAAAAATCTGAATTTCAATGAAATAGATGTTAATCCTCTTAAACCCTCACAGCAGTATACTCAAAAATTTATTTCAATCCCGTTATTGAAAATCAAATCAAACCAAACATCAATTCATTTGGTGAACCATCAACATCAATTGCAATTCCGCTTAATATCCATTGAATTCATGTAAATTGAATGATTGAAAACACAAATACGTTCTTGAATAGTTCAATTTTCGAAATGGAAGTGGACTGGTATAAAAAAGCCATTGATATATAGAGCTCAATGAAAAGTTTCTAGTGTTCTGAACTTTTGGAATTTCAAATATATTTTCAAAAATGATTTAATTCTTGGAATATTGTTTTTTATGATCTCAGGCAGAAATAGCTGATGTTTATAAAGTTCATTCTATAAAATATATGGAACGTTTTAAAATTACTCCGAAAGACGTTGATATCTGAATATTTTTTCAAGGACAAAACACAAGCACAACAGGAAAATCCTTAAGGCGATCTCAGATCGGTGCCTGTGCGAAAGTCGCGATTCACATTGGATTTGAATCGCTGAAGATCGAATCCGTTTGGAAAAACGTTCTCAGGCAGTTTATTCCACATAAACGCAGTTCTCAAGATGAAAGAGAGAATAGTGAAGTTCGAGGTGTACTGAGTTGAACCTCAAAACGATGAGCAGCCACAGTTCGTCACGTATTTTTTATTTGTACCGCTCTTGGTGGAGTCAAATATGCCAAGTCACCTGAACACTTCTCGTTAAAGTATCTATAGAAGAGAGACAAATCTCCAACCTTTCTTCGATGTTCCACGCTATCAAGGTTGCACGTGATGTTCGCGTCTCCAATCAGGCGGATGGCCCTTTTCTGGATGGAATCCAGCAACTTCGGGATATTTTTGGGGGCAGAGCTCCATACATGAGAACAATACTATAAAGAAGGTCTGATCTGAGCTTTATAAAGCATCAAAAGTTGCTGAGGTGTGTACACAGGTACAGTTTTTTGGTTTGGAACAGTGTTCCAAGCTTTTGAGAAGCAGCCTTTGCAATTCCAGCAAAATTGCTCAACAGTAAAATTGCTCAACAACTCTCTCTCTCTCTATATATATTTTGGATGGCCGTTGCTTCCCTCTCGGGTACATTAGACCAGGGTCCTCCTATCTAGGTTGACAGGAGCTTCGTCGGGGGGCGCAGCGGTCTTGCACCAAGCAATGCTGCCACCCGTTTTTTATCGAACTTTTTTTTATATAAAAACAATTACATTTTTCATCAAGTCGCCTCCTGCTCGGGAGAGCTTTTGGTTTTTTTCACCACCCCGGCCTGGATACCGGCGTGAATAAAGGGAACCCCTTTATCTTCACTTTTTGAAAAGACTCTCACACATTTTAATTATCAACACAATGGACTAACACACAACACAAAACGGAGCCCTACGGTAGCACATAGCATCCGCGTACATTCTTTGTGAGCGGACGTTATCAGCACATCCGTCCACTACCACGGCACCACGAAACTCCAACCCTCAACAAACTCATCGAAGCAGAAAGCGGAATTGTCTGACCTGACATTATTATATCCGGTTTGGTGACATTTATCTTCTTGGAGAAAACCGATGCCTGGGTTTTTGACAATAAATATGACAATAAAACGTAATCTATACTATGTTTTACTAGCGAGCTGAGACTGACAGTCTTTGTGAATTTTATATTTTTTCCCACTGGTAACCTCATGAAACTGATTCATATATCCTGTTGAACACTGAATAATAAATATGTTATCATCACTGTTGTACGATTTCAACTTGATGTTTATCAGGTTTAAACTCAAGATGAAATTTTTATTTTTTTTGAGGGCCTATTGAATTTGATATGAAGACATGCTAAACTATGCATACGCACTTATACACGAAGAAACGAAAAACACCCAACCCCACAAGTGGACAAAAAGTAAAAATGGACGAACGGTAGGTAATAGTTTGAAGCACACTGAAGACGTTCATTTTGGAACTCTTGGTGAGTACAGTACTATTTTTCTATTAACAAATTTGTCAATACTTCATCAGTAGTGATTTGCTTGATTTTTCGTGGTAATTTGTTGTTATATAGAATTGTATTATACTGTGGAGAATCTTCAAAATGATTATCACATTTTTTGTCGCTAAAAGAAATAGAGACCCACAACAGCCTTGTCATAACTCGCTTAGTTTTGATGTTAGGGACTTTTATATGACCAACAACAGTCTTGTCATAACTCGCTTAGTTTTGATGTTAGGGACTTTTATAGAAACAGAAAAACATTTTCATGATCCCTGAAAGAGGTTCTGAGAGTTTCCTCAAAAATGATTTGTTTGTTGGTTGTTTCACATTGAAATTTTCAATTTTGGAGTTTGACGAAAAAACACATATTTCACTCTACTGGCACTATTAACTCACCATTCTTCTTATATTTTCATACGCTACATTTTCAAGAAAATATTTTCTTCGATGAACTATTTACTTTTTGAGATAATTGCGAAAAATTGTGTGAAAACGTGGGTTTGTTGGTTGTAAAATTGACAATTCATATGAAAAAAGTTTATGTGAAAAAAGTTACGAGGAATTACTCAATCTATTAATGTAATCATACAGTATCGCCTTATTTCAATTTCAATAACCGGAATGGAAAATATTTGACGACGGATCGATAATCTACTGCGTTAAAAATAATGAAAATGAATTTTCTGAGAAAGTCTAAGCTAAATAAGGTGCTATTCAACTGGCTACTTGAACAAAATGCATAATATAATAGAAGGGTGATATTTGAAAACGTGGGTAATATTTGAAAACGTGGGTTAGTTGGTTGAAAAATTGACAATTCATATGAAAAAAGTTTATATGAAAAAAGTTACGAGGAATTACTCAATCTATTCATTCCTGGCTTATTTTCGATGAAAAGTTTTTCACCCCTCGAAAAGATGTGGCATTCACTCCAGGGTCAATTAACCCCCGGTACAGGGTAAGCTTTGGATTGAGCGATTTTCTGCTATCGAAAAAAATGGATCAGAGAATTTGCATAAAATTCTGGGTAAAAAATGGAATTGAGTGCTCGAAATGCTGACAGTAGTATACTGTGATTGTATTCTGAGTCAGAAAAATGTTCAAAAGTGGTAGAAGCTTTTCACAGAAGATCGCGAAGATGTGAATGACGACGCTCGCCCTGGACGCCCCAGCACATCAACAACCGATGAAAATGTCACATTGTCGTATGGTCAATAAGGAGTATTATCTTGAAGTTTTGTGCCGCTTGCGAGAAGCAACACGAAGAAAACGTCCGGTATTGTGGAAATAAAATCCATGGCTTCTGTATCACGATAATGCATCCGTTTCCTCGTCATTGCTTGTTCGTAATTTTTTTGGTCAAAAACAACTCTGTAATCATGCCTCAGCCACCGTATTCACCAGATTTGCCTCCTGCGACTTTTTTCCAGTTGAAGATTGAAGAGAGCCATAAAAAACTGCGACGATTGAGGAGATAAAGACCGAATCGCTGAGAAAGCTCAAAGACATACCAGAAAGTGCATATCAGAACTGCTTCGTGGACTGGGAAAACGCTGGTGCAAGTGTATTATATCTGAGGGTGACTACTTTGAAGGAGGCAAAATAGAAATCGATGAATATATGAATTTCTTCGGGAAAAATGAAAATTCGCTTTATTTTTTGCCTTCATTGATGCACATATGCGATATATGCTTCTAGGGAGTACCTATATAGGGCGTTCCAACGGAAACTTGACCCCCTCCTGTTATTCAGAAACGGACGTGTAATCGAAAATTTAAAAGAACACGACAATTTTTATTTCTAGTGGGACTAATTCTGATATGGAATTCATACCCAAAACTTCACCCCTACTGCGGTCAGCAACTACCCCTCCTACTTTTTTCAATGGCATGGGGGTCAAGTGATACATCATTTGAAAGGTCTTTTGTTCCTCTATTACCTCTGTAATTTTTTTCGAAATTGGTCATTCGTTATTGAGAAATTAAATCAACGGATAAATTGTTCAAAATGACCACCACCTAGTTCCATATAATAATACAGTCTACTCTCGAAAGCGTTCCGTACATTGTTCAAGATCTCCGGAGTCAGCAATCGGCACTCCCGAATAATTCTTTGTAGCAGGTCTTCTAGATTTGTAGGCTTGGTAGAGTAGACTTTCGACTTCAGCTGTCCCCACAGAAAGAAGTCCATCGGCGTGAGATCAGGTGATCTAGCTGGCCACTCCACTGAACCCCTTGTGCCGATCCAACGCATTGGAAAACGTTCGTCCAAAAACTGTCTCACCCGAACATCAAAATGTGGGGGTGCACCATCCTGCGGAAATGTTATTTCATTTTCTACTGAATTGTCACCATTTTTTAAAATTTGTGAAGTCATAGGATCTACACAGTCTTGTAATAGATTCAAGTTTGTGTCTCCATTGAGATTACCTTCAATGAAGAATGGTCCAACAATATGATTACCAAGAATGCCGGCCCAGACATTCAATTATTGTGGAGTTTGTGAATGTGTTTCCATCACCAAATGAAGATTCGCATCGCTCCAGTAACGACAATTATGTCTATTCACTTCACCATTCGACATGAAAGAACTTTCGTCTGAAAAACATGTATTGTATAATAGGTTTGGGTTATTGGTCAATTTCTCACTGAACACCTCACAAAACTGAAGTCGACGACCGGGATCATCTTCGTTTAATTTCTGAACTATCCTTATTTTGAAGGGATGGAATTTGTAGGCTTTCAAATTCGAAAACTAGTAGTTGATACACCAGACGCTCTAGCTACTTGTCTGACAGATTGTCGATCCATTTGTACATGTTCTAAAACTGCAACTTCAACTTCGTTATTTCTGACAGGACGGGATACTTCATGTTTTCTGTTGTGAACAGAACTTGAAGTTCGGAACTTATCCATTAACTGTTTAACGAATTGATGGCTCACGCTGTGGTCTGGATGATTCGTATTATAAATTCTTGCAGCAGCTTCAGCACACTTATTTCGATAATAGGTTGCAACAGCTTCTATTCTTTCTTCAGTAGAATAAACCATGTTGGAACACAGTGAACAAGGATAACTGAATAACAATTCGAGAAGAAATGACAGTGGCCGACTACTATCTACTTTTTGTTCTGTGACTAGATTCAACAAAAACTACCAGTGCAGAAATAACTAACAGTGTCGTCCATTTCGCATTATTGGCTCTTTTAATCGTAATAGTTTCATCCGAGCTTATATTAATTTGTAACTTGTCGTAGTCCGGGAGGCCACTGACGTAACAAGAAAATGGAACGAAACTGGTTTTTTCATAGTTTATTGAAAGTACTTTTTGTCCAAAACATTTAATTAACTTTGCCAAATCTTTTTATATAAATTATAGAAAGAATTGGACCGAGTACGGTTCCTTGAGGTACTCCACATCTTATTTTTAATGTTTTGCTTAATGTTTCGTCTATTCTAACACATTGTTTTCTATTTAGAAGGTAAGTTTTCAATAATTCAAAAGGTTTTCCTCTAAATCCTAGATCTTGCAATAATTCTAACAACTGCGTATGATTCACCGTGTCGAAGGCTTTTGCAATATCTAAAAAAACACATAGATGGCCTCTATCCAAATCTTCATAGATTTTGGTTGCAACTAAGTGGATTGCATCTTCCGTAGTTTAACCATCTCGGAACCCAAGTTGTCTATTTCACATCAAATTATATTTTTTTATATACTTCATCATTCTTATTTTTATGACTTTTTCTAGCATATTCTAATATAAAATGTAAAGGAGAGTTACAAACAAACATACATACAAACATGTGAAGCTAATATAAAGCGTTTAATAATAAAAAAACTGAACAATCCATCTCAAGCATTCAAATAAAATACAAATATGGTGAGCTAAAAAAACTTAGATCAAAAATTAAACATTTGGTGATTTCTTAACTAGCATAGTTTTTGATACGGCTAAAAAGGTAGACAAAGTCTGATCTCTGGCTAACAATTTCCTCAAAGACCTAATCTTACAATCAACAATATTTCTAAACCAAGAAACGCAAAATGCAGTAATTGAAAAGATATCAAAACTCAAAAACAGCTGCTGTTCACTAGGCCCAGATATCATATCTTTAATGTACATAACAATATACAGATAGAACCATTAGTACACATCATCAATTTAACTTTCAAACAAGAAAAACTTCATCAGTGGAAAGAATCGTCAGTGACTCCTATTTATAAAGCCGGCAAAGATGATTGTGTAGAAAACTAAATGCCCATCTCTATCATGAACAATTTTGTAAAAATCTTTGAAATCACACTTATAAAAAGATTACTTAATGAATTTTAGTGAAAATCATGTAAAGTAACTAAGTCAATTCGGTTTCATTGCAAACTGTAATACTGAAAGTGCTGCATTAGATCTGATTGAAAAATCGTAATGGCCTTGCATAGCTCAAAAAACTGTTTGACGATTTTCCTGGACCTTGCCAAAGCTTTCTATATACCGTAGCATATGCCAAGCTTTTGAATAAATTATACACATATGGCATACATGGACCAACTTTTATTAGAAGACCATTTGAGTGATGGAGTACAGAAAATAAAAATAGACAACCAATTCAGTAGTTCTACAGAAGACAAAATAGGAGATCCTTAAGGAATAGTACTAGGACTTATTATGTTTCTCATTTATATGAACAGTTTGAAACAACAATGCATAAGGCATCTCATATCATATACAGATAACACTGTCATTGTTATTATAGGGGACTCATGGAAAAATGTAAACAAAGAGTCACAGAAGCTACTAAGCTATGTAAGGCTATGGTTAAATTGTAACCTTCTAAGTCTTAATATCAATAAAACAAAATTCCTAACTTTCACTTTACTGCAAAATGATCGGCTGGAAAAACTACTTTGAGTGTACATCAAACAGGGTGTGAAACACGAAATTACTCTTGTTCATTGATAGGTATTATGATAGATCAGCATCTGAGATGGGACGCTCTAAAGGAATAATGAAGAAAGTTAGTTTTTACCATGCGCGCGCACACCGGCACCGTTACGAAAAACCGACACCCTGAAGTAAACTTCTTCTTTTTCAATTTGTATGGCTGTTGCTTTCCATAATTGGATAATTGCGATAAAATATCTTAAAAGAGCGAAAGCAAAATGAATAATTTTGGGGTAGTTGTTGAGTAGAACCTCAATCCTAATTTTCATTAACATCGGTACTCTTTGGCAAAATAAAGTCTGGAATGAAGTCATTGACTACTCTAAGAAGTAAAATGTATCAGAAAAACAATTGACATTAACCTACGTGTCTTGAAGGCGGTCGAATCGCTAAAGCAGTTCCTTGAGACATAAACTCGTTTCAACAATATCGTTTGCTCGTTCAAAATCGGAGTTTCGCGTAAAAGCCGGAATTGAATGAACAAACTAGTCACTTCGGCCCTCCCCACAGATTTTCCGCCGTCAGAGTCGATTAACCATTTATAACAATTAAGTTCGCATTATTACTCTGAAGTGTACGAGAGGAAAAGGAACTCGCATCGAGTTAGCCCTCGAGGTTATCCTTCGAGTTAGTGAAACCGTTTACACTAACTCAATGCATTGATTGCCTTGGTTTGGAGCGAGAGGTGGAAAGGAAGGAGATGACAAAATGATATATTGTGTGTGTGTCTTTATGGTCGACAGGAAAATATTAAGATATTTATTCCGATGTGATTGAAGACGAGTTTGAAACAGGAAGCAGGGGCTTGAAAACTGTAAATTATCAACCTTCAAATAAAATATACCAGAAAGTGAGATACAAACTGGATGTTAATTACTTTCATGATTTTGAGTTTAGTGAATTCTGCGGGAGGAGGAAATACTGGAAGCAGATATCTGTTGGTTCACAGATAGATCAATAACAGGGATCTATACGATCGTATTTCTGGTAAAATCTACATCACTGATTTATGCGTGGAGAGATGGGCCAACCTCACACATAAATCATATAAATCAGAACTCTCCTTAAAAAGAAAACTCAACAATTCGTCTTTGGCTGAAATTCTAGCTAGACCCCGAAAAATCATGAAGGTGATGACTTATTTGCAGAGAAGGACGCTATAAGCGGATTCATCGGACCAGTTGCATCTGTCAAATTAGTTGTCATTTATTCAGTCTGTTTTGCCAAATCAACATGGATGGATATAGCATTCTACAACACGTGGAAATAAAATCAGTGTTTTGTTAGAGCAACGTACCGCCCGCTTCGCCCATTTACGGTAACCATAGTCGTTCTACTGTGAGGACTATTCGCAATGTAGTGGATAAATTTGAGCCCACTGATTCAGTAAACGATCAACCAACACCCGTACGACGAAACGTAAGATCTACCGAAAACATCGCCGGTGTCTGTGAGAGTGCGCAGGATAATCTGAGCCAGGCGATTTTGCGTCGCTCACAAGAAGTTCAGCTTTTCGCAGACTACAACTTGGCGAATTTTACGTCGTGACTTGGTCCTGCACACGAACAAAATTCAACTGACCCAAGAGCTGAAGGTAAACAACCATAGACAACGACGTGTTCGCTGAATGGGCTCTAGAGCAGTTAGCAACCGACCCTGATTTTCATCGAAAAATCAACATCTTTCGCGATGAGGCCCATTCCTGGTTGAATGGGAACGTGAACAAACAAAATTGTCAAATTTGCGACGATATCAATCCACAATCTAATGTGTATAGAGCACCTGACTATAAGAATATTGATCAGTTCCTACAGAAGATGGAACAAATCTTAGAATGTACAGAAACTTTTGAAACAGACACTTATATTTTTCTGGTAGGTGACTTTAATGTCCATTTTAATAACAAAAATTATTCCAATGCACAAAGATTGATTCAGTTGTTCATGTCATTTGGTTTGCAACAACTGATTAATAAAAAAACTCACAATAAAGGTAATTGTTTGGACAACATTTTCAGTAATTGTGATTCTGCCAGTGCTTATACTATATTTATTGGACTATCTGACCATTCAGTAGGACTAATTTTTGATATTGATATCGTAATGCTAAATAATACTAGGGAAAAATGGAGTAGAAGGTACAATACAAAAAATATTACAACATTCAGTAACTACCTGAGAAATGAAAGTTGGACGAAATATATGTAAATAACATGGCTAAAGATGAATTCAACATATTTGAAAGTACTTTCATGTATTACTATAATATAAGCTTTCCACTATCAAAAGAAACTACGACACCTAAAGAACAAAAACAAAAATGAATGACTCCTCAAGTTAGGGCAGCTAAAGAAACCTTGATGTTTCTGTTTCAGTCACAAAATATAAACCCATAAATCCTCTTAGACAAATTATACTGGTATGGTATTAGAGGGGTGTGCCTAAAGATGATAGAATCATACTTGACTGAGAGATTTCATGTAGTAGAATGCGGAGAATCTCGTAGTCAAGAAATGAAATTGATAAGAGGAGTTCTTCAGGGCTTCATATTAGGACCACTACTCTTGATGATGCAACCTTGAGCAGAGCAGTGGAGGAACTTAAAACTCCTTGACATACCCTAAATAATATCCTGGACAAAGCTCGATCTTGGTTTGGATCAAATGAACTGATTTTAATTGAACAAAAAACAGAAGTACTAACTTTTGAAACAAGAAACTCAAACCAAGCTGATAAAACTGCAATTAAATTTTTAGGGGTTTATATTGACACACATTTATCGTGGGTAGAACATATAAATAACATATGTACCAGGCTGAGTAGGTCAACATACGCAATTAGAGTAATTGCACTCAGTTCTAAGATATGGAATAATATCCTGGGGCAGTGGAAAAAGTGTTTATCCTGCAGAAATTCGCTGTAAGAGGTATAACTTCTGCCAGATGGGATGAAACTTGCCGTCCAATATTTAAAAATCTCAAAATAATGACAGTCATGTATTCAGTCATTGTTTATGAAAACCTACTACATATTCGATTAAATATAAATAAATCTAAAGCAAATGAACTTCAAACTTTCAAGCCAGTCTCGATATACCTATACAGTAGATTTAATGGACTGACGCCTATCAGAAAACAACTACTCCCCTGGCTAATACCACGAAGGGCGTTTGAATATATCCGACAGGCGTCAGTGCAGGAATCTTCACAGAAAATTTCCTGCATATGCAATAAATATAAATAATTATACCTGTCGTACAGACATACACCATCATGATACTAGAAAGAAATCAGACGTCATCATGCAAGCAAATAGACTGAAAAGGACTGACAATATTGGTCTTGAGCTGTACAATACTCTGCCACTAGACTTTCGCAATTTGTCATTCAATAGATTTGAATACTTTCTGAAGTTTTTCTTAACTGAAAATCCTCTGTATGATATCAATGAATTTTATGGAAGTGTCCAATTGAATTGAGATGCCTTCAGTGTACACCTAAATAATAGGTGTGTTCCCAGTTGACTAATATGAATGTGTATTGTAATTTAAATCAAATGTTTGTACTGAACTTCTTAACGATCTTGATATTCTTGATCAACCTTATGATTACCATCTAATTCTGAAATTCAATCATGTAATGTAATTTGTTTAAATGAGTTATGTCTTCGTATTTTTTTTCTCAATTCATGACCACCATTGATTGTGGAATCTTGAGATGTATACATATAGCCTGATTTTAATTGCGCCATTTGTTTTGACATGTCTATAAACCTTGTGTTCCTCAAGACGAATGAAGATATTATTATTATTATAATGCATCCCGAAAAAGTCACTGATATCACTGTCAACGGCGAGCACTATAGATCGATAATCACCAACTTTTTTTTGGCCTGTTTTGGATGATTTGGACACAATGACATATGGTTTCAACAGGACGGCGCTATGTGCCACGCAGCCCATGCCGTATTGGATATTCTGCAAGAGCAATTTTAAATCACGTGGAGGATACGTGAATTGGCCACCAAGATATTGCGATTTGAAACCATTACATTTTTTTTGTGGGGTGTTCTTAAGTCGTAGGTGTCATGAAAAAATAGACGTTTCGGATACGTTCCACTAAGGGAAGCCGTGGCAGACATTTGAACGATGTTATATTCCGTACATAATGGCTTTAATAGGTCTTCCAAATCAATGAAAAATTTCGATGATATCTAACACACACTTTAATTTATTTCAATTGAAAGATGGGAAGCGCCCAATGAAAGACAAATGAAAATTTCAATGTTTGGCGGAGTTTCACTCTCGCTATCGCATCTGAAAGATCATTCGCCAAATAAACTAACTGGCTCCGTTTAGAAGTTGGATTCTTTTGGACGAGTTTGATCAACTTCCACTAAACTCCGCGAGGGGTCGAATAGACCCATTACTTTGGATTGGATCTAATGAAACCATTTTCACTCGGTGCGATGTGAAGAGGGAGGGGAATGAAAATGGGATGATTGGAAGTGAGTCTTTTTGGACAAGAAAATATACTCTTCAGCTCGAACAATATGTTTTTTCAAACTTAGTAATAGTAACTAATTCAATGATTTATAATCAATTCTTGCTTGACTCTGCGTATGGAAGAATACAAGTATACTATGACAGGTCTAGAATTTTTTCCTTATTAGTCAGTGGGCTATGCTTGAAAACAGGCAGTAAACAAATCCATAGAAATGAACTTTAAATGTTCAAGCCCGTCTCGGGAATAAACCTACACAGTAGGTTGAATGGACTAACGCCTATCAGAAAACAACTACTCCACTGGCTAATACCACGAACGGTGTTGGATTATATCCGACAGGCGTCAGTGCAGGAATCTTTACAGAAAATTTCCTGCATATGCAGTTGGCAATACAACTTAAAGAGTCGACCTTCAATTTTGGAACGGGCACACTTGCAGACCGGTTTCGGGCTCCTTAGCCACTCGTCAGTGCAAGATAGTGACCATCATCGACCTGAAGTCAATGATACTCCATAATTGAAACTCGAGATTCTTTCAGAGTATTTCATTCCTCGTCTGAAGCTGGAGCGAACAACAAAATGTCAATCCATCTAGTGGACGAGGTACTAACCAGGTGCATATCCGAAATTTGCATGATTCCTCTGAATGAGGAAGAAAAACTTTCTTATTAGTCAGTGGGCTATGCTTGAAGACAGGCAGTAAACAAATCCAAAGAAATGAAGTTTAAATGTTCGGATATAATCCAACTTCGTTAGTGGTATTAGCCAGTGGAGTAGTTATTTTTTGATAGCCGTCAGTCCATTAAACCTACTGTGTAGGTATATCTGAGATGGGCTTGAACATTTAAAGTTCATTTTTTTAGATAGGTCTAGAATTGTCGCCATAAATAGTTTCGAAATCCTTTACTGTTTATTCAGGGGTTCCACAAGGATCTACTACTACTACCTTCATATGAACATTGAATTATACAAAAACACTTTTTCCTATTTACTTTATACGCCAAACATTCGTTATGGAATTGATTCAGATATCATTCACAAGATTGCTACGTAATATAGTAAATGAAAGGGTGATATTTCGCTTATATGGAACACTGCTATCCTCAGTGACAGAAATCCGATATTTCAGAATAAAACACTTGTCGTATTGCCTCGTATTGCCAGCAACAATCTGATGAAGATGTTACAAGATGAAGCACTCATTCATCTACTCATGCTATCGATGACAATTTCTCCCACATGAAACACTGTCATCCTCAATGGCGGATATCGATGTTTCGGAATGAGACACTTGCCTCAACAGCATCAATCTGGATTACAAGATGAAACACTCAATGCATTCATAAAATTATAATTTCACTTACATGGAACACTGTCATCCCCAATGACGGACATCCTACGAAGAATAGGACACTTTCAGCACCAATCTGGGTAACATTACTAGATGAAGCAGTCATTCTGAAAATTACGACTTTATGTAACGAATGAGTTGAATCTACTCATGCCATCGATGACAATTTCTCCCACATGAAACACTGTCATCCTCAATGGCGGACATCGATGTTTCGGAATGAGACACTTGCCTCGTCTCCAGCCAGCCAGCATCAATCTGGATTACAAGATGAAGCACTCAATTCATTCATTATAATTTTATGTGACGAATGAGTTAAATCTACTCATCTCTTCCAAAAATATATTCCATTCAATTTAAACTACTCTCAGTACGAACATTGAATTTTTATACGAAAATCAGTTTTTCCCATTCAGTTTGTACCAAATACATAACTTATTGAATTGGATCAGATAGCATTTATAGGAACACTACACAATGTACTATGAGAAAGAGTCACGATGTAAAATATCACTTACATGTCACATTATCTACACGTCTTTGTACAGGGTTCATTTCAAAATTGATTGCTTTCTTCCTTCTTTTCGAAGTTTTCTACAATCCTTTGTATTCAGATATAGATCCCGAATTTGTATCTTTAGATAAATTAGCAGTAGTATTGAACATGTTGAAATTTTATCAGTAATTTATCTAGATGCTAATTTCATATTATGTTTGAGAATTTAAATTAAAATGGATATAAAATGAATCTCGAGTATATAACTTTCAATCATTATGAACTAGTGTTTACGTAAGTACAGGTGAATAAATGTGAAATTGTATATTCATGTGATTCGTTGCTCAATTAGCACACAATATCAAATAAAGAAATATCTCAACTTATTTTTCTGATTGATTCGGCCGTTACTTGATGAAGATCCATAGTAATTTCATAAACTACACCTTACGATTTGATCTCCACAAACTTTATTTCTAGTTTGTAGTTTATGAAAATATCTCAACTCAGCTCTGAAATAGTGCGGGAACTTTTTTCACGTCGTGATCACGTATATGTCAGATTATATTCCTGAGATATTGAACCAAATAAATTTTTTTTTTGGAGAAAATCAGATTTCTTCATCAGATCTTAGATCTTTTACAATCTGAGAAAAATTAAAATTTTGGAGAGTATTTCTGTACAGGTATAGAAAGACAACCATCACTTATTTTTTTTCAGATTGTATAAGGTGGAAATCCCCAAAAAGGTCGACAAAATATTCCTAAGGATACAACATATTTTCAACCCAAAACGAACGATGACGTAGATCGCTTTATTACATGTCTGTTAATTAATAAAATCATATAACTGATATCCGATAATTTCTTGCCATCACCAAACCTCACAGTGATTCGGGTCATAGGGCGAAGCTCCATTATTGAAAATGAAATTGCGGCTGCCGCATTTCAAACTCATATTTACAACGGGCCTGTCTCGAGAATTGAATTAGGGAGTACAAGAAATCAGTTAGCCCTTATTAATAAAGTCTTTGTGTTAATTTGAGCGTGAGTGTAACAGGTCAGGACTGCTGGTGTTCCATTTTTGAATTTAATACCCCCTCTTTTTTATGGCTTTTACAAAAACATCATTCTTCAAACGGAAAGTAGAAATGAGAAAGAAAATCGAATGAATCTGTTGCCAAATTTCACTTTGACTTTTCCACCTATCCAAATGCTTGGAATTATGACAGTACATTACTTATTCAAAAATGAGTGGATAACATAATACACTGGAAAAAAAACTGAAACCTTTCGAGGTTATATACTGGAAAATTCATGCCAAAAAATGAAGGTATTGAACATTATTATTTGTGGACCTCATAAAGACGGGTCAGTTCCATAAAAAATCATTCGCAACTATCAGTAAGGCTCAACTCAATGAAAATCAGCTATTTTCCATGATCCTCGCGGCCAAATCTATGATAAGAGTGAATGCATTTATTGTTCATTAATGTTCTCTATAAATAGAGTGTCCATTTCGGAGAATGAAACCTCTTTGAAAAGAAAGAACTCATTGACTATCAATTCCTTCTTCTGAATATTTGATTAAATGTCATTTCCTGAGCGTATACAATCGTAAAGGAACTAAAATAAAACTTCAACAATCTAGAGATACACACGAACATGAAAGTAGATTAGATCAGATTGTGGAAGGATGTCCTCATTAATATTGTTGCAAATTCAATAAGTAACTGTCTTAAACAAATTCATTTCAAACAATATTTCACTAATCACAAACTATGTAATTTATTTATTACAACACTTAGCAACTAACGCTTGATTTATTTTCACTATTTGAATTTCTTGTTTAGCCACTCGATTTTCAGATTGTGGAAGGATGTCCTCATTAATATTGTTGCAAATTCAATAAGTAACTGTCTTAAACAAATTCATTTCAAACAATATTTCACTAATCACGAACTAATTTATTTACAACACTTAGCAACTAACGCTTAATTTATTTCCACTATTTGAATTTCTTGTTTAGCCACTCGATTCACTTTCTAAACTACCCTCTTGGGTCTGACTGACTGACTGACTAATGTATTTATTAAAATTTTTGGGGTTAGCGTTAGTGTTTACAAGGTATGGTTATGGTGGGGCCCTGCTTTAGGCTTATGCCTCTTCACGGTTACAGTTATCTATCTTATAGTCTATGTTAGTATTGTGTTAGTTTTTCATTTGTTTGTTCGTTCGGATTCAGGGTATTCCAGAGCGTGGGTTTTCCGTTATCTGGTAGCCAAAGGATATTCCTCTAGGATGGATCTGCTCCAGAGGGTCTTCCAGCAGCCCCAAGAGTCTGGCTGTAGAGAACGGGAGCTTTTTCCTTGGTATCCTTCGGGCGCCTCCGCGGGGCCTCCATGGGGAAATCAGGGTGGCGATGGCTGCGGTGTTGTGGCTTCTCATGGTTCTCGATGCGTATCTGCCCTGGAGTTCCTGAAATCTCAGATTGATAGGTGTAATATCAATTTGGTTATAAAGGTCTTGGGAGGGATATCTGAATGAAAGATTGTGGATATTTCTTAGGATTCTCCTCTCGGTTCTTAGTATACGTAGGGTTTGATTCTGGGAGAGGGTGCAGTAGAGCGCGGCTTTATGGTCCACGATAGGTCTTATAAAGGTTTTGTATTTGTTCGATGAGTCGGCCGGCATATCGGTCAGGGGCGGTTTCAGATTCGTTACAATATGCTATTCTTCTGTGCCAATGACTTCTTCTTCATCTCTATTGATAGGCTCACTCCAACAAATCAGTAGATCAAAGTTGAATTGTTTCAAAATGGGGTTCATAAATAAACTCTGGAAAACTTTGACAGTTTAGACCTTTTGAGTTATGATCGCCAAAATGAGACTGGAGACTGTATCCCGGAGAGATACATTTGAATGAGAAAATAAATATTTTGAAATGGAATCTGGAGACACATCTCCAAAGAACACACTAGGTTCATCCAGCAGCAGGATCAGTCGAGATTCAACTATAGATCGGGTTTGAATTATTACTTTTTATCAGTGCAGGAAGAGGTTGAGATAAATATTTCGAAATTTCATTTCGAAATATGGTATTGCGAAACGACTCGCCAGTTTTGTCACTTTTTCTTGACATCTCAGCTTTCTATCACTCAAAAATGACGATACCGGATGTATAGTATTGGAGGAACATGACCATTGAATGGTTTCACGAAACTCTGAAAACACAAAGGACACGCAAAATTTATATTTGGTTACAATAATTCCATGACATATTACGTTGTTTTTTCGAAAAAAAAACTCTCAAATTCGTTGCAGAAGACGCAGCAGCTTTTTGGGTCAATCGTGTGATATTTGTGGTAGGTGAAGGGATTAAAAAGAGTAAATTGTTTGGTCTTTGTCTACAAAGTTTTTCATCAAAATCATTTTCTCAAGAAATCTAATTAACTTTGTTATCCCAGCAAATATTGTGGAAAAATGGTGTTGCTTGTGCAATGATAAAGTAGGCTCCTTTGTATGTTGCCACTTGAGTTGTCATTTTTAAAATTAATTAATTGATGTAGCCATTACTATATGGTAGGAGATCATAATGAAAAATGAGTCATGAAACTTTCTATGTTTTTTACCACTTTCATTTGTAACTGTCGTTACTGCAGTTCCATCCTTAATGGACATTTTCAAATTGATAAAATAAAAAAAAAACAAAAAAACCTGTTCTTAGATGCTTGATGCTACTTCATTTCCAGTTCAAAGTAGTATGTGGCTGTCTAACTCTTTTTTTATTGTATTAGTTTGAAAATGTCCATATAGGACGGAACTGCAGTAACAATAGTTACAAATGAAAGTGGTATAAAATATAGAAAATTTAATTTCTCATTTTACATTTTAAAAATTTGAATGCTAATTTTTTCGAAACTTCTCATGGCAAATATCAATTTATTCACTTTTATTCACTTCGAGATTTTGAATTGAGATCATTCACTGATGTGTTAGAGCATTGACAAATATTGCAAACTATTCAATTGAAGTTACTTATAATATCCTTAATATGAATAAGGAATATTGTTGGTCGAAGTATGAAACCTGAATTCTATATTTTGTTTCTACTGTGAAGGTTTCCTTCAGAATATAATGCGACAATAATTATACTAACTGGATATCTTCATAAGATATAGTGTTACAATAATACTCAACATGATTATGATTAGTATCAATATAAGTGGACTGTATTTCCTGTGAATATGAATTTCAATGTTGTTCTTTTTTACAGGATTTTGTTAATGGATTAGCGAGAAACACCACATATTTTAGTTTAAACGAACTGTGCTTAATTTGATTGAGAATTTCATTTGGTGACATTTTTCGACAGATTTGTACATGCCTTGGAATGGACCAATCCTGATAGATTGAAGATTTCTGGTCAGTTTCTTTCAAACAGAAAATAGTGTATATAGTTCAACAGATTCTGCCACTCGCCCTGACTGTCCTGAGTCCGATCCTGAGATCGTTTCTCGACATTTCAATATTAGAATGGCTCCCTATTAATATAGATATACCGCTGGCAGCAAAAAGAGACCCACGGAATGATAATTCAGAATCAAAATGGAGACTCATCGAGAGGAAGGAAATGGAGAAACAGGCTGGCAGTTCTGATGAGACCTGTCGCTTGGAAAAATTATATTTCCAGAAACCCTTGGTTAATACGTCATAATTGAAACATTTTTTTATCCTAAAGCAAGGGGTTGTCTGAAATTGAGATTTGGATTTTTCAGATATTGCATAAATCATTTGTTATACAGTGTGACCAGTGAAGTATGAATTTTATTTGATTTTTTTATTGTTCGCTTTCACCAAAATTTTTTTTGTTCCCGTGTAGAGAGGACTGGATTCCCCGGGAAAAGGATCAAAAACACCTTCCGGTTCTGGTGCAGCTGTTTTCAGTCGCGGACTCAGGACAGAGATATCAAATTACCTAGGAACCTATGCGACTTTCTTTCAAGCGAAAATGTACGCAATTGAATCGTGTCCGGAGGGATTGGAAGAATCCAGCCTCATACACAAGTCAATTGAAATATTCACGGATAGTCAAGTGGCTTTGGAAGATCTTGGCTCCTACCGAGCAACATCCAAATTGGTAGCAAATTGCCAAAAACGACTCTCCTCCTCGACAGAACGACTTAAAAGATTGTTTCTGATCTGGATTCCTGGCCATATTGGCCTGGAGGCTGCTGACTTCCTTCCAAAGGAGGGTGCTGCAAGCAGCTTCATCGGACCAACAGCTGTCATTGGCATAGCTTTAGGCTTTGCCAAACAAAGATTGAACACCTAGATGGCAAGAAGATTTATTAATTTCTGGCAGAATTGGTTCACTCCAAGATGTTTATTCACCCTTCGAAGCTTGATACCAAACAGTTGTTGGACTACAGTAGAGATGAACTACGATGTCTAACAGGCCTTCTTAGAGGTCACTATCATTTGAATCATCATATGCAGAGACTCGGACTGTCAGAAGACAGTGTGTGTGTCGCCTCTGTTTGGAAAATGATGAAACAGCAGAGCACATACTTTGTGCTGGCCCCGCTGGGGACCGAATCAGGTTTTTAGAGTTCGGCAGAGCCGTACTCTTACCATCTGTTCAGTCCTCGTGAATATAAACATTAATTTATACCTAATTTATTGTGAGTATACAATGACAAATGAAACCCCACTCTTCACGAAGAGAGGATAGATGTTTTTTGAATAAAAAAACACTACGAGACAATGAGACATATATGGCTACGTGTGTGAAGACTCTCGCTGGTCACCGTTTCTCGATATTAATATTTAACAATATGTATATATATTAGGACATTGTCATATTTGGGTGAACCTACCAATAATATTGCCCGTTTTTTGAAGAAAAAATGCGTAATCGTAGCTTACAGAACGAATAATAGTCTTAAGTATATTTATTAAAAACAATAAAGACAAACATTGGTTCGGATAGATCAGAAGTAAATAAGCTGACTTGTGGCTCTTGCCCAAAACTGTATATTGGCTAAACAGGGAGGACATTTTCCCAAAGAATTGAAGAGAATAGAAGTAGTTTTGTGAATAGAAAGGCCAATTCTACATTTGCGAACCACCTTTTAGTAGAAGGACATGAGTTCAATAATCATGAATACGTGTTACATTTAGAAGAGACAAGTTTGAAACTCTTCTAGAATGTTGAGAAATCAATAGATTCAAGAATTCGGGTAATTTACTGAATGATCAATTCGCATTGAATAACTCTCCGTAACTAAATACTTTCTCGAATGTGGGAACTGGAACATAAGCTCAGGTAATTCAATTCATTATAAACTTAGGTATAAATCAGGTACTTGAAATGTAGGTACTTCAAACTGTGAAATTAGTTATATTGAGCATTGAATATGTAGAATATAGTTAGTAAAGATACGACTGAAGAAGCCATTGTATGACGCAACACGTATTGCGTTTAGGGAAAATCTCACAAAGTGTTTTTTAAATACGTTAGTTATGGATTTTCATCTAGTGTCGGCCAATTTCACCACATTTCTTTATTCTGTATTCAATATGAGTTTCTACAAAATAAGTAGGTCATCAATTGAACAAATGTACATATTCAATTCCTATTAACAAACCGAGTACGTTTTGAATTCCAACATCAAATTTTATCCATCATGACGTAATCGCTTATAATTTGCACTCCTCAAACGTTCTGTTTGTATCAGCCTGCCTCATTACATAATGGTTTTGAAACATTTCATCATCACATAAAGCTTCACGCTCTATAAAATCATACAACTGCCTATAAACAATGCGAGGTTGGCTTCCATTCCATAAATGCCAGGTTAAAGATGCGGTTCAACTTCTGAACTCCAATAAAGTTATTGAAGTAATTAATACTTTGTAAGCGTTCAAGGCACAGTAATTACTTTCGTGTTGGAAAGAGTTTATTACATTGATTACCGTTTTCACGAGTTTGGACAACGAATTTAATTAAAGCACTTTGGTTTAGTTTATTGTTTCTTTTTCATCACCCTTATTCGCTTAGGGTGGGAAAACTTCAGTTTGGATTATTTCTAAAATCACCACGATTGATGATTCTGTAGACGGTCATAGAATATGACGAAACTATTATGTAGTGAGATAAAATAATTCTCTCCATGCGTATTGTTACTGTGAGATCATATTATATTGTGTTTTAGGAATAAGGTCACATTGAAGTTGGCTAAATTTCTGACAAGATGAGTGATAGTCACTTCACGGTGGTCGTACTAAACGAAAACGAATGTTCTCATGTGGAATCTAGAGACACAGTGATATTTTTGTATGCTTCAACGTTCTACAGGGTGTTTCAAATTCGATTATCACCTATGGGATCTCGGAAACTATGACCCCCTGCGGTCAGCAAGTAACCCCCTATTTTTTTCAATGGCATGGGGGGGGACGAGTGATACATCATTTGGAAGGTCTTTTGTTCCTCTATTACCTCTCTAACTTTTTTCTAAATTGGTTCATTCGTTATTGAGAAATTAAACGTTAGAACTTTTTATTTAAGAAAAAACAGAAAAATCGCTGTCGTTCATTTTAATGAGGAAATCAACAACAATCAATATCAGTGGAAACAAAATCAACGGATAAATTGTCCAAAATGATCTCCACCTAGTCCCATACAATACTTCAGTCAATTCTCTGTCGCAAGTCTTCTAGATTTGTAGAATGTAACTCTGTAATCATGCCTCAGCCACCGTATTCACCAGATTTGCCTCCTGCGACTTTTTTCCAGTTGAAGATTGAAGAGAGCCATAAAAAACTGCGACGATTGAGGAGATAAAGACCGAATCGCTGAGAAAGCTCAAAGACATACCAGAAAGTGCATATCAGAACTGCTTCGTGGACTGGGAAAACGCTGGTGCAAGTGTATTATATCTGAGGGTGACTACTTTGAAGGAGGCAAAATAGAAATCGATGAATATATGAATTTCTTCGGGAAAAATGAAAATTCGCTTTATTTTTTGCCTTCATTGATGCACATATGCGATATATGCTTCTAGGGAGTACCTATATAGGGCGTTCCAACGGAAACTTGACCCCCTCCTGTTATTCAGAAACGGACGTGTAATCGAAAATTTAAAAGAACACGACAATTTTTATTTCTAGTGGGACTAATTCTGATATGGAATTCATACCCAAAACTTCACCCCTACTGCGGTCAGCAACTACCCCTCCTACTTTTTTCAATGGCATGGGGGTCAAGTGATACATCATTTGAAAGGTCTTTTGTTCCTCTATTACCTCTGTAATTTTTTTCGAAATTGGTCATTCGTTATTGAGAAATTAAATCAACGGATAAATTGTTCAAAATGACCACCACCTAGTTCCATATAATAATACAGTCTACTCTCGAAAGCGTTCCGTACATTGTTCAAGATCTCCGGAGTCAGCAATCGGCACTCCCGAATAATTCTTTGTAGCAGGTCTTCTAGATTTGTAGGCTTGGTAGAGTAGACTTTCGACTTCAGCTGTCCCCACAGAAAGAAGTCCATCGGCGTGAGATCAGGTGATCTAGCTGGCCACTCCACTGAACCCCTTGTGCCGATCCAACGCATTGGAAAACGTTCGTCCAAAAACTGTCTCACCCGAACATCAAAATGTGGGGGTGCACCATCCTGCGGAAATGTTATTTCATTTTCTACTGAATTGTCACCATTTTTTAAAATTTGTGAAGTCATAGGATCTACACAGTCTTGTAATAGATTCAAGTTTGTGTCTCCATTGAGATTACCTTCAATGAAGAATGGTCCAACAATATGATTACCAAGAATGCCGGCCCAGACATTCAATTATTGTGGAGTTTGTGAATGTGTTTCCATCACCAAATGAAGATTCGCATCGCTCCAGTAACGACAATTATGCCTATTTACTTTACCATTCAACATGAAAGAATTTTTTTCTGATAAACATGTATTGTATAATAGGTTTGGGTTATTGGTCAATTTCTCGTTGAACACCTCTCAAAACTGAATTCGACGAGCAAGATCATCTTCAATTAATTCCTGAACTAGCCTTATTTTGAAAAGATGGTATTTGCAGGCTTTCAAAATCTGAAAAACATAAGTAGCTGATACACCAGACGCTCTAGCTACTTGTCTCATAGATTTTATCGATTATCTATCTGTACATGTCCTAAAACTGTAACTTCAACTCCGTCATTTCTGACAGGATGGATATTTTCAAAGAGCTTAATACAAAAGTAGCCTTCAAAACTGATTGCTTGAGCAACCCAAAAGACAAAATGGTATAATATATGATGGAATTGACCAATACTTGATGAAAATCTATAACTAACGTATTCAAAAAACATTTTATTGCGAGATTTTCACTAAACAGTTTTACAAAAACGCAACACATGTTTTGCCATACTTCCTCTTCACTGAGTAAAGACACACCCGAAGAAGCTATTGCATGGCGAAACATGTGTTGCGTTTTTGTAAAACTGTTAAGTGAAAATCTCACAATAAAGTGTGTTTTGAAATTGTCAAAATGGTGAAAATTGAGAAGTTGGAGAACCACAAAGAAAAGTGATTTTGTTTACCAGAAAAGTGAAATCCATGCAATACGTATCAGAGAATAACTTTATAAGGAAAAAGAATTGTTTGAAATTCTTGAGAGATACGTGATATTAGACTTTGGATGTCTCATGAAGTCTCCATATAGCAGAATGAGCACCACGAATAGCGTCCACTTCAATCATTACTCTTTAAAGCTCATTCTCCACTATCTTTAAGAAAATGACAGTAACATTTTCCGCTTCTATGTATTTGAGAAATTATAGGTATAACTAAAGGTGGTATTGAAAGTTCATTTATCAGATATAAATAGGCTAAGTTCGAAAATTGATTCAAACACTCTTCTGGATATGGCAACTTTGTTGGCGGGTCGATAAGATTGTTATGGCTGCGATTTGTTGGAGAAGTATTTTTGTAGGATCAAAACAATCCATTAACTGTTATTCAATGTTGAACAAGACAGAAACGTAATTCTTTCTGAATTATTTTTTGGTTTATTTTTTCACAGTAATATTTCCGCTTCCACTTCTTCACGCTTGAAAAAATGATCAACAAGGGCTTTATTCAGCTCCAATTTAATGATTTAGCACCTTGCCGTTTAATTACTTGAAGATCTCGGAGTGGAACAAGAAAAACGAGAAGCTCTTAATTTTCTCGGGATCATAAATACTTAAAAGCTTGCATTACTCAACCTTACGGCAGTTTATCTTCTGTAATTTATGACTTCAACGCAATACTGCGTTATTCAAAAGCGGTCCTTTCACAACATATACGTGACAAACCATTTGGTTTGTCACATCAAGTTGCGTGATAGACCATTTCAAACAAATTAGTTACAATATTTTTTATCAATCCAAAACTTAAGGTTTACAATTTTAAAACTAACGAAATTTAATACAATCTTTGAACCACTATTTGTCCCTCTTGGGGGTGGAAATTCCTGATTCCCTTTCTTGATGCTTATTTGCGCTATACAAAGAACCTACCTGCATATTTCAATATTCTAGTTTCAGTAGCTACAGTGCCTACGTGAAGTGTCGGCGTACTCAAATGCCAAAAAAAACCAATACAGAGAAATAAAGCCGCTGTCAACTAGTCTACGTGGACTGAAGAATTGGCGGGTCGTATTGAATGATTTTTACTAACCGAGTTTCATGATTGGCTGAAGAGTCATAAAATTGAATTTGAAGTCATGTTACGGTGACGAATAGAATGCGAGCCGTGGTGTTGATCGCGATTTGAGTGTTGAAATTCAATATTGGTGCAGTTATAATTACTCAAAATTTTTGTTATCTGTATATAATGTGGCGTCCTTGAACAAGTACTAATAGTAATAACGGATGTGATAACGCAGAATTTTTCCTAGTCCATCGGCCGATGTGTGAGTCGATGGTTCAAGCTCCAGGCTGAACGCTCGATTTTCACTTTCTATCGTCCAACACGTGTTAGGAATCACACGTTAAAAGGTAAGATCTCGTTTGTCCTTAGCTCGCACAAGTCTCGACTTCTGAGGGTTGTCGTTCTTAGGGGTGCGATAGCTGGTTTACGTCAACGACGTCTGGCCTCATGCGTCTGCCCGCGTTCGGGTCGCGTTCTCGGCGATGGCGGGACCTGTGTGAAAGAAGCGATTCACATTCGATTTGAATCGCTGTAGATTAAATCCATTTGGAAGAACGTTCTCAGGAAGTTCATTCCACATAAACGAAGTTCTCCAAATAAAAAGGTTCCTAAACAGTGAAGTTCGAGCTGTACTGAGTTGAACCTCAAAATTTCTGATATGTACCGCTCTTGGTGGAATTGAATGTGCCAAGTCACCCGAATACTTTCCGTGAAAGTATCTATAGAAGAGAGACAAATACCCAATCTTTCTTACGTATTCCAGACTATCAAGGTTGCAAGTGATGTTCGCGTCTCCAATCCATGATAATCTTGTATGGCCCTTTTAGGGTTTGCAGAAGGGTTCTAGTATATTATAAGATTACATTTATTATTTTCAGAAAAATTTGTATTCGTAAAAATATCTTGTATATCCTTAGTATGGGAGTGGACAGATGGAGATCTTGACGAAGAGTAATCATGATAGTCCCAAGATGTATGGCACAACATTTGTGTGAAAGCATGAATAATATTTCCACCTGCATCATTGAATATAAAAAGTTTTCGATTTGAGATGAAGTGAGTCCAATAGGAAAGGGGAGTTCATTTGTATAGTGCCATTACATGAAAGACTTTCTGTGACACGATAACTTGTCTGATCCCAAAATGCTTCATACATGATTATAGTATGTGAATAGCGGCTCACATCTCTGTATGTTCTTCAAGCCAGGACAGAATGTATATTCCCAACATTCTCGATAAGGGATTTTGTAGAAAATCTTTATTTTTGAGTACACTCATGTGTATCATATGCAAATAGTTGAAACGTAGGTCAATTTTTCAGCATGCTTATACTTCATAGTGAAGTTCTTAGAAATTGACATGAATCGGTATATTGATATAAGTAAGGTCACCCAGTTTTTTGAAAGAGGGACACATACAACGATATATGGAATTTCGGGTAGATAATTGGTAAGGGAAACTCAATTGTTGATTATGTCTGAGCACCACGTCGAAGAGAAATTCCAGAATTCAGTCCTATGACATGCGTTTTTAATGAAGCACTACCATATAGACAAGCCATGAGGTGGATACAGCCAATGCTGAAGCAGACTCCTACTTACTATTGGAAAAATTACTATGGCAAGCAGAATTGAGGTATGTACTATTCATTGAATTCTTTGAAAAATGAGTTTTGGAAAAAATTGATCACATCTCGTTTATCTCATTTCTAATTCGGGTCGCGCTATTTCCAACGTAGGCCAAAAGAAATCAATTTTATTATTACTATACTCTTCAAATGTAACATTTCTCCAGAATTTTGGTTGCCCAGATATTGATAGTTGACATAAATGAAATAAATCAATTAATTTTATGGTTCAAAACTTCACTGAAAGACACTTCAGGGGCTACTTGCAGAAGGTGGTGTTCTCAAAGTAAATTCTGTAAATTAACTGGAAGTGCAGTTATTATTATTATTATTGATATTAGCAACGTTGATTATAATATTCGTGGGGAGAATATTTTTCAAGCACTGCTAGCAATAAAATAACAATTTAGGTTCTGTGCTATATTTGTTGTGAGAAATCAGCAATGACATAGTATAGAATGTACTTGGTAGAACCTAGAAGAGATGGTCCCGAATGAAGTTCTTACAAATATTTTCGTGTAGGTAGATGAAGGGAGATAGACCTTCATCTGATGTTATAGGCTATCAAACTTATCTGTGATATTTGAGTATTCAATCTAGATAGAATACAGAAGTCTGAAGGTATCCTTGAAGTGAAGAGCCGTAAATGTATGCATTTTTGTGATATGTCAATGCTTTGTGATGCATTGAACCTGATCCAAATATATGAGACTTTTTCCTTGATATTCAGGTCAGATATTGAACTAGTGCAATTTTATGTGTTAGTATAAGTATGCTGGGTAGAGGAGAACTAGATTGGAGTCTTTGATATTTTGATTAGTGGTCGTCATGGTCCCAGTATCCAAAATTCGCTTGATCTGCTTCTTGTAGACCATTACACGTTGCTTCTGTATGAAATATTTCTTGACACAACAAATACATTTTACGATATTTTAGGCAATATTTTATATGTTGATCGTGACTTGTAGATTTAATAACAGCGATGAATCGGCTATCAAAGGATTACGAAATATTTTCACAGCAGGTATATTTTCCTCAATATAAATGATGACTGCTTAAATTTGCATTTCAGTGGCATTTAATTCCAAAATACAAAAAAAAAGAGAATAATGGCAATTTGATAAGTTGTACACAATTGCTGTTTATTTGTGAAGACGTAGAAAAATCTGTAGGATGCTTTGAGAGGTGTGCCTGTGGTGTCATGTCGAATTTAAATCGTTTTGTTATTCAGACACGAATAACAACCTTCAAAATTCGAAACTTATGTAAGCTAGGGATTGAAAAGGTCATGACTTTCAAAAGCGATTCCTAGTATAGTGTAAATTGAATTCCTTTTAGGAACCGTGTTAGGAATCACACTTTAAAAGGTAGAACTTCGTTAGTCCTTAACTTGCACAAGTTTCTCAACTTCTTAGAGTTGTCGTTCGTATAGAGGCGACAGCTGATTGACGGAAAAACAGATTTTAAACAGATTTTTCAAACAGATTTCTGAGTTTAATTCAAAGAATATCATTTCTTTTTTGAAATGACGAATCTGAATTCGAAAGCAATTTTCATTTATATCAAACCCCAACAATATTTTTTGTAAAAAAATGATCCATTTACTTCCCGTGAAACTCAACGCCGCTTGACGGATATAAAACTTAATGTGAAGACTGGTACAAACAGGTCATTAATTTGAAGCTTACATAACATTTATTCTAGGGGATCCAAGTACAATTATCTGGTAGAAACAAATTCAACAAGCAACAAGTGATCATCGTCACGAGTTTAATCTTACTCTTAAAGATGATCACTTGATGATTGAAACGTGTGTCGAAGTGTTCAAAATAATGTTTTGGCAGTGATGTGGCATTTGTGATGCACTGTTTGGAACCAAAGGTCCATAAAACAATTTATAAACTCCCGATCAATTTGGCTCCAAATTATTGTTTTTGTTATTTTCAATATGCATGCTCGATTGTATACGTCACATTACCAACTAGATTTTTGAAGAAATTAGAATTCATACTAAATAAGTTAACGTCCTTCAATTTCTCTCCTCGTCTCCTAGAATCGGAATATCATAACCATCGTTTATCGCAATCTGAAAAACGTGGTCAGTTTTTTTATCTACCATATCATTGCATGTTCATAATAACATTGAAAATATGGAAAAAAACTCGGATATTCAGAGTTATTCGACAAGAAATCACAATAACATACACCCAAAAAAATTTCGAAATCTATCTTATAAGTAGTCGCCAGAATGGGCTGGAGGTTTCTACTAAAACTTGCTGCCAAGAAATATAGGAGAAACTTCTATCAAAAAATTTAAAAACCGTGTAAAAACTTTCTTGACTCATAATCCTGTGTATACAATTCATGAATTGTTACATTTACTTAAAACTCAATGTACATTTGTGTTTTTATGGACAGAATACAAACACTACAGTTAACTCCTTAAGGCACTTTAATAGCGGGGCCTGTGCAAAAGTAGAGATTCACATTGTATTTGAATCGCTGTTGATTGAATGCATTTGGAGAAAGGAAGTTCATTCCCCTCGAGCGTAGTTCTCCAAGTGAAATAGTTCTTGGATACTAAGTTCGAGGTGTACTGAGTTGAACCTTAAAACTATGAGCAGCCACAGTCCGTCGCGTATTTCTGATATGTACCACTCTTGGTGGAATCAAATGTGGCAAGGTACTTGAACAGTTCCTGTTAAAGTATCTATAGAAGAGAGATAAATCTCCAACTTTTCTTCGATGTTCCAGACTATCAAGGTTGCAAGTGATGTTNAACACTTGCTACATGAATAGCATGTTACACGTGTTGTTCATGACGAAGAATTTCAAGAATGAATTTCGAGAACCAAACTCAAACAATTGTTCATGCAGTTGCAGTTTCGTAAGAATGTATCTGGATTCTTTGAAGTCCACTAGATGCTCGTTAGGACAAGAGGATTGCTCCGAATTGTTGGAGTTCTTGTTAAATACTCTCCATGAGCAAAAAATAGTAAAATCAATACTCCTGACCGCTCTGGATTGAATGATTCCATACAGTCTATATCGTCTTGTGTTTGTAGATATTTCGCAGGAAAAATCCTCACTTGTTTACTTTGTAGTAAATGTTCAAGTCGTAGCAAAACGTATGTGAATTTCTGGAACTTCAACTAGCATTTCATAATATGACTGATAACCAGCCGTGCAAAGCTTATTGTTAAATAATCTGAAAATGGAAATTTTAATGAGTGATGATCTGTGATACTGTATACTGTGATACTGTATTGCCAAACTAACTGACTATTGTAAGAAAACAAATGTTAGCTGAGGCACCAGTCAATCTAATAATAGCACTGATGATCTTCAAACATGACTCAACCTTTGACGGAAGCACCAAATTCTCACGAAGGTTCGAAATTGATGAACACTTCAACCTAGCAGACCACTATTATAATCTTCATGCAGTCATTGTTCACTGTGATTAAATCTGGCCATTATTACGCATTGATCAAAGACGAAACGAACTGGTTTAAGTTTGACGATAGTCGTGTCACTAAGTGCCTTGTCTTGAATTTATTGGAGCCTCTGGAGACACCCTACATGTTTTTTAATGGAAGAGAGGACATTGGCTGATCAAGATCTTCAGATGATGTGGTGCTGCAGGTTTTTTCGGGTTTTTCTGCAGCTAAAAAAGCAAATGCCCCACTGGAATCAATGAAGTCGCCCCCCATCGCCAATTAATTTTTGTTGTTTTTACATAATTTCATGATTTGTATTAATTTCAAAATAATTAAACTAATAGTTGAACACGTTAAAAAATTATTATTTGGCTCTTTTTCCGTAGTAGGGCAGTTTGACTACTAAAAGGCGCACTGAAATTGACTGGTGGAAACAAAGAAGAACCCATCCTCTCGCATTGAAATTAGTTTGATTTGTTGTTTGAATGTGCTGTGTCAATGAATATGTTGGGCATTTGAAGAATATTTCATTTGAATCCAAATTATGAATTCCAAGTCGATGTGACAGATGATTTGAAGAATACTGATATTTTGCTTCGAATTCTGAGAATAATCTGAAAGATGGGATCTTTTATAATCAACTACTTCGAACTTAGAAGAATAAAATATATCGAGCTGTTACCAACATCTTAGATATGAAATCGGTTGATAGGGTAAGGGAGCCAGGCTCCAACCCGACCTAAACCAAGACGACTTTCCATCTTAGATATGATCATATTTTGGTAGTCAATACAAACTCTTAGGTAGAAGAATGCTAAGATAGAGCACTACGTAAGTCTCGAGGACTGGACTGAAAAACTGAACTTTCTGCCGGATGATCAGTTCGGATTCGGATCGGAACACTAACGAAACTTCAAGTCCTGAGAGTGGTTGACTAGGCTACAGAAGGTCTCAACCTGCACAAAAGAATGCCATATCAGTACGATATTCCTCCTAGACGTCTACAAGTCATTCGAAGAAGTCTGGCATGATGGACTTATTGCCAAGATGACTAATTTTGGCTACACAAGAAACATGATAAAACTAATCAATTATTTTCTAGCTGACCGACGATGCCAATGCAGAGTGGGATAGGAACTCTCCACCAGGCGACATCCTGAAATAGAAATAGAACCACAAGGCGCAGTTCCTTCTCCACATCTCTTCTAGGTAGACATGGCGGACATGCCCAAGCCAGAGATCAAATTCAACAAGTTGGATCTATACGCGGACGACACAGCTCTACTGGCAAAATTCATCAACAACTCGCCAGTTACAGGATATCTGCTACAATAAGCAGATATACTAGAGAAATGGGCCACCATCTGGAAGATTAGTATTAACCCTGACAAGAGTCAAGCGACACTATTCTGCTGGAGAAAGGTACACCCGGAGGGACAGGCCATCTTCAACGGTCAGGAAATGTTTTGGATAAATGAAGCAAGATTCTTTGGAGTCACCCCCGACAGGAAACACACATTCAGGTCCCATATCACACAGAGGTGAGGTTGGGACTGGCGAAAGCCGCCCGACATGACCTTCACTTCTATCATCGGACGCAGAAGTAACATGGATCTTCAAGTTGAACTGCTTCCTGTCAAGACAATTTTACTTCCCATCATACTGAAAGTATTCACTGTCCGAGGTCAGTGTGCAGAAACATACAGACTCCAGATCCAAAGGTTTATGAAAATCTGCTCCTAGATTCCTATGAAATCACACCTACATCTTGAAAAGGATAAAGTTAACACTCTGGCCTGCCAGGAAGCTTCTCTCTCCATGCCTACCTTTACCCATTCATTCCGCATAAACTACAGGAAATAATTCTGGAATAAACCCAACACTCTGTCAATAATTAGCATACCGTTCGGTGAGCACTATATGGAAGTTCTACGACCACATTTGTAACACCTTCATCCCCACCTGTAGATTGTATGGAACAGATTGTATTATGTGTTGCTTACTTTGCTCCCCACATCTGAGAGAAACTACACTCTTTGATGTTATCGTGGAGATGAATCAGATTTAATAATAATCTGAATTCGCTTTGAGTTAGGTTGGGGTGGTGTTCGTAAGGAAGGAAAAGTAAAATTGATATCATTAAGTTTACGGAGGCATCTCATCACGATTTCAAGTGGGTCAGGTCTGATGAAGTAAACTTTTTTGTTATAGGTAAGGTAATGTATCTAATCTGGTAAGGCTCGATTAAACACATTCGAGGTTTATTGAAAAACTGTATAACCAAAATGAAATTCCAAATTCCACGTGCACAGGTGAGATTCATACACCAAAAAATAGGTAATTCCATTCAGACATCTCAGGTAATGAGCTTCTTATATGAAGTTGATGTTGCCCATAGTTAACTCCAAAACTATTGAATAAACAATAAGTGTTCAAGTTTAATCTGTTCCAGAATTTTTTTTTCATGACATGCTAGCAAGTGCTCATACATATTATTATTATCATCAAAATATTAGCTTTGCTAAAATGGCGACTCAGACATCTTGGATTATTGTTTAAGTTAAGATCAGAAGAAATTATACAAAGCATTCATCACCCGCTGTAGTAGGGTTATTGTATAAGATTATGAATGTAACGGTTTTGGCCTCCGGTATCGTTATAAATTTACTTAAATAGCAATATTCTTTCGAAATGGTAATTTATTTTTCAGTGGAAGAGCTTCATGAACGAAGAGCCGAATCGATCCCTTTACGACACCCTGCATCACTTGGAAGGATCGATGGCAGCTTGAGATATGGTTCTGATACAGATTATGTGAAACGTATTCTTCCTTACGAATCAGTAAACAGTTGTCCTGAAAATCTTGCGAAGAAAACTGGATTACATAATTTAGGAAACACTTGCTACATGAATAGCATGTTACACGTGTTGTTCATGACGAAGAATTTCAAGAATGAATTTCGAGAACCAAACTCAAACAATTGTTCATGCAGTTGCAGTTTCGTAAGAATGTATCTGGATTCTTTGAAGTCCACTAGATGCTCGTTAGGACAAGAGGATTGCTCCGAATTGTTGGAGTTCTTGTTAAATACTCTCCATGAGCAAAAAATAGTAAAATCAATACTCCTGACCGCTCTGGATTGAATGATTCCATACAGTCTATATCGTCTTGTGTTTGTAGATATTTCGCAGGAAAAATCCTCACTTGTTTACTTTGTAGTAAATGTTCAAGTCGTAGCAAAACGTATGTGAATTTCTGGAACTTCAACTAGCATTTCATAATATGACTGATAACCAGCCGTGCAAAGCTTATTGTTAAATAATCTGAAAATGGAAATTTTAATGAGTGATGATCTGTGATACTGTATACTGTGATACTGTATTGCCAAACTAACTGACTATTGTAAGAAAACAAATGTTAGCTGAGGCACCAGTCAATCTAATAATAGCACTGATGATCTTCAAACATGACTCAACCTTTGACGGAAGCACCAAATTCTCACGAAGGTTCGAAATTGATGAACACTTCAACCTAGCAGACCACTATTATAATCTTCATGCAGTCATTGTTCACTGTGATTAAATCTGGCCATTATTACGCATTGATCAAAGACGAAACGAACTGGTTTAAGTTTGACGATAGTCGTGTCACTAAGTGCCTTGTCTTGAATTTATTGGAGCCTCTGGAGACACCCTACATGTTTTTTAATGGAAGAGAGGACATTGGCTGATCAAGATCTTCAGATGATGTGGTGCTGCAGGTTTTTTCGGGTTTTTCTGCAGCTAAAAAAGCAAATGCCCCACTGGAATCAATGAAGTCGCCCCCCATCGCCAATTAATTTTTGTTGTTTTTACATAATTTCATGATTTGTATTAATTTCAAAATAATTAAACTAATAGTTGAACACGTTAAAAAATTATTATTTGGCTCTTTTTCCGTAGTAGGGCAGTTTGACTACTAAAAGGCGCACTGAAATTGACTGGTGGAAACAAAGAAGAACCCATCCTCTCGCATTGAAATTAGTTTGATTTGTTGTTTGAATGTGCTGTGTCAATGAATATGTTGGGCATTTGAAGAATATTTCATTTGAATCCAAATTATGAATTCCAAGTCGATGTGACAGATGATTTGAAGAATACTGATATTTTGCTTCGAATTCTGAGAATAATCTGAAAGATGGGATCTTTTATAATCAACTACTTCGAACTTAGAAGAATTACTTCCCATCATACTGAAAGTATTCACTGTCCGAGGTCAGTGTGCAGAAACATACAGACTCCAGATCCAAAGGTTTATGAAAATCTGCTCCTAGATACATACCCAACCGTTACATCCACCGGGATCTGGATCTTAGTATGCAGTACGTGGATATACTCCTGAGAAGCCACGCCGAGAATAACAAAAAAAAAACAGAAACCATCCCCAAAACTCGCCGTCCGGCTACTTCGATAAGTATGAAAAAGTTCACAAACACACACACTCACACATGCATACACTATCCCAAATAAACAAAGAGTATGAGCACCAAAGTCTGACTTCCAACTTCCAACAATAGACGGTTAGATATCAATCTTGCTGAAGTGTCTGGCAGCAGGTTGAAAGGAAGCGATTGGGATTGAATGGAGGAGGCAGCAGGTTGAGGGAAAGCTATTGGGGGTGGATAGATGAGATTCTAGCTTCGGTACCCAGTTAGAAAGGATTCTATCCCAGGGCACTCAACATGAGAGGAGTATAGTTTTGCAAGCATCTTTGCATTGCAAGCATTGTAACCTTTGACGTTGAACCGATATGAGGATTCGTAACCAGATATTAATACTAATATAAAAAATATTGATGGAGCGACATATTGATACATACACGTACTCACGTGCGCACATACACACATAAAACCGCTGATTTTGACACATTAGTTCGCGCCACTCGTCTCCAGCTAGGTACAGGGGACTACTATGCAAATACTACATAAGGTAGATTCAGGTATAATAAGCATCAGATGAAAAGGAAGTATGAGCACCAGAGGCGAAATTCCAACAATACGAGGTTAGATATCAATCTCGCTGAAGTGCCAGGCAGCAGGTTGAAGACCACTGGGAAGCAAGTGGGGGTAGACTTACTTCTGAAATCGTCTGTACCACAATAGTTGAAACTCTGGCATCTGTTGACCTTTCACGTTGTGCTTTAATGTTTTCAACTAGCTACATTCGACAAACTTTCTGACAATCGCTTCAGATGGCGCNTTGTGACCCTCCCACCCTCGACCTAGACAGTATTATAGAGGTGAGTAGAGAGTATATCTCCTTAACTCAATAAACAAAAATTTATTAAAATACCTAGTTTATTATTTTCCACCTATCAGGATAGTCGTTGTTCTGAGATTGTTACTTTGTGACCTTCCCATCTAAAGAACGTTCATTTATCAGTTTGAACTAGGAATTCCATAGCTTGGGTTATCTGTTGGGATTGGATATCGAATGCATTGTAAAATGGGTATCATTTGATTGAATTTCGAACTATGTCGTTATCTATAAGTAATATTAACTGATGCTACATTTAACAAACTTTCTGACAACCGCTTCAGATGGCGCCACTTATTGAACAAGACGTTGTGCTTTAGTAACAGTTATACATTTTTTCAAAACAGCTGAATCGAGACAGTGACTTAGAGGTAAAGAGAAAATATATCTCCTCAACTCATGAAACAAAAATGAAATATAATACATAGTTTAGTATTTCTCACGTGTCACGAGTATCGTGGTTTTGAGATTGTTGCTAAATTTTTTCAAAGAAGCTGAACCTAGATAGTGTCTTAGAAGTGATAAAATACCTGGTATTATTTATAAGTTCGAACTGAGTATTCCATTTTGAAATTGAATATTGGTTGCATTATAAAATAGGAATCATTCGATTGAAATTCGAACTATTCTGTTATCTATATCATCTGTTGCTTTTATATGCATTTCTATCTAGATTCAACAAACTTCCGGGCAACCACTCCAGATGGCACCAATTATAGACAACGCCGTTGTGCTTTAGATATCAATCTTGCTGAAGTGCCTAGCAGCTGGATTGAGGTCCGTTTCCTTAAGAAACGGGGGTGGAAGGAAAGGGTCGCCAGGTCCAAACCTGCGGAATTAATTCCGTAAGGAGGGAGCTTGCGACCTGGGCACACAACCCGGGAGGGGGCATGGGGGGGAAGGTAGGAGAGTCACAAAGCAAGTGTGGAGCTCACAAAGCACAATCTCAGAACCTCGACTGTCTTGACAGGTGGATTCAAAATCCTTGATGAATTCAATCTAATGATTCTTATTTCATGATGCAGTTGATTGATACCAGATTCCAACAGATGGCTCCAATTATAGACAGCTATGAAATACTTAGTTCGAACTGATAAATCAACGCTCTTCAGATGGGAAGGTGAGAGAGCCACAAAGTAACAATCTCAGAATCGCGATTGTTTTGACAGGTGAATTCAAAATCTTAAATTAATTCAATAAGATGATTTCCATTTCATAATACAGTTGATACCAGATTCCAACAGATGGCTCCACTTATAAACAGATATGGAATGCCTAGTTCAAACTGATAAATCAACGCTTTTCAGATGGGAAGGTAGGTGGGGGGGGTGACAAAGCAATAATCACACAACCACGACTGTCTTGACAGGTGGATTTAAAATCCTTGATGAATTCAATCAAATGATTCTTATTCCATGATGCAATTGATACCAGATTTCAACAGATGGCTCCACTTATAGACAGCTATGAAATACTTAGTTCGAACTGATAAATGAACGCTCTTCAGATGGGACTGTTTTGACAGGTGGATTCAAAATCTCAAATTAATTCAATAAGATGATTTCCATTTCATAATACAGTTGATACCAGATTCCAACAGATGGCTCCACTTATAAACAGATATGGAATGCCTAGTTCAAACTGATAAATCAACGCTTTTCAGATGGGAAGGTAGGTGGGGGGGGTGACAAAGCAATAATCACACAACCACGACTGTCTTGACAGGTGGATTTAAAATCCTTGATGAATTCAATCAAATGATTCTTATTCCATGATGCAATTGATACCAGATTTCAACAGATGGCTCCACTTATAGACAGCTATGAAATACTTAGTTCGAACTGATAAATGAACGCTCTTCAGATGGGACTGTTTTGACAGGTNTGCTTCCGCAGGTTTGGACCTGGCGACCCTTTCCTTCCACCCCCGTTTCTTAAGGAAACGGTCCTCAATCCAGCTGCTAGGCACTTCAGCAAGATTGATATCTAACCTCTTTTGGTTGGAAACCAGCCTTTAGGTGCTTTTATTTCCTTATCTAACTTCGCGTTTTAATTATTATTTGGCTCTTGTTTGTCGCGGTATTCCTAACTGAATTTCCTACCTTCCCATGTAAAGAGCGTTGATTTATCAGATCGAACTAAGTATTCCATAGCTGTATATAAGTAGAACCACCTGTTGGAGTTTGGTATAAGCTGCATCATGAAATAGGAATCATTAGATTGAATTCATTGAGGATTTTGAATCCACTTTCCAAGACAATCGTCGTTATGAGATTGTGATGACCGGTTGGAGCCTGGCTCCCTTATCCTTTTGACTGATAGGTTGCTTTTCCATCTAAAGAGCGTTAACTTATCAGTTCGAACTGAGAATTCCATAGCTTTCTATAAGCGGGGCCATCTGTTGGAATTGGATATCAACTGCATTATGAAATGGAAATTATTATACTGAATTCTTTAGGGATTTTGAATCCACCTGTCAAGACAGTCGTAGTTCTGAAAGTGTTACTTTGTGACCCCCGCACCTTCCCATCTGAAGAGAGTTGATTTATTATTCGAACTAAGTATTCCATAGCTGTGTATAAGTGGGACCATCTGTTGGAATTGGATATAAACTGCATTATAGAATAGGAATAATTTGATTGATTTTATTAGGGATTTTTAATGCACCCAAAATAGTCGTGTTTCTGAGATTGTTGTTTTGTGCACCTTCCTATCTAAAGGGCGTTGATTCATCAGTTCGAAGTAAGTATCCCATGGTTGTCTATAAGTGGGGACATCTGTTGGAATTAAATATCAACTGCATTCAGCAATAATCATTTGATTCAATTTATTAGTAAAGTGATTGAGATCTGAATTCAGAAAAATTAATAGAAGATCCGAAATTCAAAAATATAGGGCCACTTATAATTATCCCTTTTTCACCTTAGGTCAAAAATTTTAACAAAATCATTACTTTTCATTTTCAGCTCTTTCGTGATAAATTTTTCAACTGACCTGTTTTACATGTTTCAGTATTCAATTTTCGATGTAGGAAAGAAGAAATAGAGAAATAAAACCCAAATTCACCTAAATGCAACTTTTATTTACCCATTTTTCAGATCAATAACATGAACGGTTGATAAATATGTTTGGTTTCTTCAATATGTACAATATATACAGGTAGGGTACACTAGACATTTTTATCATACAAAATTATGATAGATTTTTTTAGGTACATATGACAAAGCGTGTGTAATTACAAAAATATCCTAATTCTTCCGAGTGCCACTAGATTGGTCAAAGATTGTGCAATTCAGTGAATAATTTCCTAAATTAATATTCAGTAATTAGAAACCATACGTTCTAAAGTCTCTTTAAACTAAAAAACAACTTTGGGTTTGAAAAATATTTTTTTCAAGTTCACAATACTCTAATTTCGAGAAGCAAAAAAATGAAGTAGGTAATTTATATATTGAAAGTTTTTGGAAATTATGGAACAAAATTACCTCAAATATAGCTTTACACATTTCTGCAGAAAATTTAGACAGAAATGATGACATCTCAGTACCACAGTGATCACTCAGTGTTCTTCTGCAAAATATTATATTTCTCTAAGCTACCGCGAGAGAAAAAAACATTTATTTTGACCCTGTACGACCATCTTTTCTTAGTTTGAAATTTGAATACTGTTATACTGGATATCATCTATCTTGTTCCAGAAGATTGAAAAAAGCTTGATGAATACATAATGGTTGTTGCTAGATACAGACACACAGAGGGTGTTCGATACAGATTGAGCTACAGAAGAGGTTTACTTGTTATACAGGGTGAAATCAGAATTCAAGGTAGTCAACAGCGTCGAATATAACAAAATTGTGACTTTTGAAAAATGCAGTGTTAATATTCAGGTAATTATATAACGTTTGGGCAACTAATTTCACTAAAAAAAAATATCAACGCACTGATAGGAAGAGATATATTTTTTTCAAAATATGAACGGAATGAGAAATTTTTTACAGACAACCCGACTGCACCCCAGATATGGTCTTCAGTTTTGTTCACCTCCTGAAGGAGCAAACTTGGTTGGAGAAACGCGCGTCTAGAAGGGTACTGCAGTTCTGGTGATTAGGAAAAGTGCTTGAAACCAACCAAATTTCCAAGGCAACATCAATACAAAACGACATGATGTTTGTTAGAAACAAAGGTTTGGTTGTTGCAATGTTTTCTGTTTTTTTCAAATATGTATCTAATATGTCTGATGATTTTTAAAATAGTAATATTATCAATACGGAAAATTCAAAACGTCGACAAGAAAACAAGTGTTTTTTAAAAAAAGATTGATCCTGTTACCCAACCATGCTTTTTTTAAAAGTTTTTTTCTTTATTCTGTATTCAATATGAATTTCTACAAAATAAATAGGTCATAAATCGAACAAGTTGATTATAATTGATGATGCAACATTCTTGCAATATGGAAATATGTACTTTGAAACAGAGGAAGCACAAATATTGATTTGTGAAAATACACGATGTTTCATAATTGAAGCAGCCTCGTAAATTATTTGAATTTTTGATAGAAAAAATGTTATGTTCTTTATTAAACTGAGAAGTGTCAAAAAAATGTCAAATTTTATCAAACAATGTTTCGTTTTTCAATGAAGAATGTATCATTCACTCAAACATTAGTATATTTGATTATAATTATAAACCCTTTTTTTGGTATAACTGAAAAAAAATATTACACAACTTTTTTTGGAAGATTAGTTCCATTATCCAATTAAATAGTTCAAAATAAATAACTCGCATCTCTAATGAATATGTCGTATTATTTTTTTTTCAAATCAGTGTTATACATACAAAATTAAAAAAAAACAGGTTGTTGTATTTTCACTTGCAACTTATGATGATAAAATAAAACTAAAAAGACGGGTTTACAAAAATTTTCACTATAAATCCAACCAGGCGAATTGATTCTACCAGAATTATTATTTCAAATATAATTTCAATAAAAAACATATTTGATAATCTTCAAAATTGTACTAAATAATCAGTAAAAACAATCCGTTATTATTATTTCGATAACCTGTTTTTCAAAAAACTTTTACTTTTAGTTTTTTCATAAAATATGACTTGCCCCTGAAACTGAAATCATCACCTTGGGAACTCGCCTAAACATATTTCAAAATTTAAGTTTTCATGGAAAGTAATTGATGGAGTATATAACTGACCAGCAATGGAAAAATATTCAATGTGATATTTGACACTAGCCATAAAATTGCATCAAGCAAAGTTTTCAGGTGGTTATGTGATATTCTGATTCATAGAACTATTCTATTTGGAGGTTAACAGCAGATTATATCCCTCTAAAACCTAGAGAATCTTCAACAATTCTCAATATTTTATTGTCAGATGCAAATTTTAGTTATGCTTTTCTTTTAAAATATTTGATGAAATGGTTCTATACTTGATGAAAATCCACGATAACGTGACATGCGTTTTATTATATTGTTCCTTTGAATTCTGAATGCACCCTGTACATTAGCATGTTACAGTTTGGACTAACACTTAGATCATATACTTAGCTTTCAGAAAAACATACTTATTTTCGAAACATTATCGAATCACCTATATTTTCCACATCAATATTACTTTCAACAAATCTCTCTTTCGAATGAAACTACATGGAACACATGTCTAAAACCTCATTTCTCATATCAAGAAAAAACTTTCACTTTCATTTTCGCTGTTCTTCTTCAAATACAGATCTTGGTTCTGAATATTACTCTGCTAGAACCGTGTTAGACAGTCTACTTTTTTAGTAATGTCAAGCAATTTGGAGGTTAACAGCAGAGAGTATATCCCTCTAAAACCTAGAGAATCTTAAACAATTCTCAATATTTTATTGTCAGATGCAAATTTTAGTTATGCTTTTCTTTTAAAATATTTGATGAAATGGTTCTATACTTGATGAAAATCCACGATAACGTGACATGCGTTTTATTATATTGTTCCTTTGAATTCTGAATGCACCCTGTACATTAGCATGTTACAGTTTCTGATCATATAATTATAGATACACCAATAGTCGTGTATTTCAAGCATGATCCTTCACAGATAAGCCGTCAGTTTCAGGTTCGGATATTTCAAAGCGTTTTCGAAAACTATTGGTATCCATTATTGTTCAATGAACAGATATTGTCATTCTCAATTCATACACTCTATACTATACAAAAAATGGACTATGTATTCGCACGGGGAGTTGTAGTTTGAGCAGCAATGTTTTGTTTGAGAAGTCACGAGATCGGCCAGAATCATGCTGAACAGCAAATCTTGATTGAAATGATGATATCCTTCAGTATCAGACACCGATCTTGAAAGTTATTCATTTTTCATCTATGAAAACATTACTGCTCGGGTAAGGAAACAAACCTTTAGTTTTCATGTAATACGGATAATTTATGTACAATATATATCTTATACTTACACCAAAATGTTCTACCACCTTAAAACTATAGTAGATTCAAGGAATTCTATTAAACTTATATGCAATTCCTTGAATAATACATTCATATAAAGTGAAACTGAAAAATCCTTCAATTTTTTCACAAGATCCGAACTAAAACAATTATAGAATTTCAAACTTCAAAAACCCACAATAATCCGTTGAAATGGTGGATTAAAATTACTTCAAGTAGGTACTTTGGGCCCGTTAACATTACGGATTTGCACATAAGTCTAATCTTTCCTCAGTAATCATAATGTTTCGCTTATACGACTATTTTTAACATAGCTCGGGGGTGTTGGAAGAACAGATATGATTTAAAGTGTAGAAGAAGCGAATCAGAATAATTATAGGACGTTCCGTAGCTGGTCTATGAAGTTTCTATGATTCGCCTTTCCAGAAATACTATTCAACTAAGAAAATTATAACCAATTTTGATAGCAATAATTGAGTGGAAGTTCGAATGAATACATGGTTATGTATGGTTTACAAAACCATATATGGTTCACATGGTTTTGTAAATCATATATGGTTTACCAAGCCATATATGGTTTTGTAATTGGATAGTTTCCAATAAAAACGTTGTGTTTTTCATAAGGAGTATGAAAATGATGATATAATAACCCAAAACTGTGATAAAGGTCTGAAAATCAAATAAATTGATATACTTTCAAACTAGTGCACATAAATATATTAGTTTTATCTTCAGATTCTCTTAAATCAACGAGATTAACATGTCTGAAACTATTATACCCAAAAATCAATGAATTTGTATACAAACCAGCAAAAAATCATAGGCAACTGCTGAAATATGTAACAAAAAGAAGGGTGTTTTCAAATTTTTTTTACTCTGAAATCACCAACAATATCATTTTGATATTTTTAGATAAAATGATAGTTGTGTGACTTTCATTAATATTAAATAATGGAAAAAATGTTTTGTTCACAAAATGCATCTCGAATTCTACGAAACGTTGAAAAATGTGCTTTTAGTAGCAGATGGAGTTGTATCACCGAAATGAAGTGGTCATGATTCACATAAAAAGTAAAACTGGGACGTCTGGCGTAAACTAAGCTCATAATAGGCACTTTTCTCTTTCACCAGAACTACAATACTCTTCTCGACGCGCGTTGGCATCTTCAGTTTTGTTCACCTCCTGAAGGAGCAAACTTGGTTGGAGAAACGCGCGTCTAGAAGGGTACTGCAGTTCTGGTGATTAGGAAAAGTGCTTGTTTTGGATTTGTCCATGATTATGTTTCCGAGTGATGTAAAGGTACCAGGTTTTCGGGATTTTCTGTGATAATTTGCGGGGTGGAGAAATTGCGCCTTCCTGAATTCGACTTAGCTAGTAGTCAAAAATTATCTTTCTTTTAAAATCCATCATTTCTAGCATCGATAAAAATTGAAAGCTATAAAACAACCGTAAATCCAATGTTCCTTTATTGAAATTCCATCATTAAACCCCATCACATATAACATTATTTATCTGGCACATTCCAAAGCAATCGGATTACACGTATTATTATCATCGAGACGAGTCTTTTTATGAGCGTTTAAAAATTCCCAGGAATTCTGGTTGGAAAATGGCGCATTCTCAGTGGAGAGACAATAAAAGTTCAATTCAATTCCCGGTTCTTACATCCGAAGTTTTTGCAGAACCGTAAAGGATAAATTGATTTTTTTTAAACTGAGTCGTAAAACGGGAATTTAATAATAATTTCGACAACAGACGAATGCATATTATACAATGTCAGGGAATTTTCTTCGATCTAGCACTTGCGAATTGTTTTTATGTTCTGAAATGAAGGACCAGCCAGTGAAAGATCGAATTCCTATTTTTATTGTAACTCTTAGGATTGATGAATGTTCCATTGCAAGTCGATTAGAAATTGTGTTTATCATAGATTAATTCAATCTTTTTTATCAAGATAATACATTGTGTTATCATAATTTTGACTGATGAATTCAAGAAGAATGCAATAAATAGAATTGTAAGAGTATTGATGTTAGTTCGTACTCTATTCTGTTTCTAAATTGAGTGAAATATTTTCTAGCAATCCTGAATCTTTCAAAATTGAACTTTCATTGAAGTTTCTTAAATTTTCACGGGAACTTGACCCAAATTACATGTTTGAAACGTATCATAATCCTTTATAAGGTAAAGTATGGCGAACGGGGTTCAGTTAAGATATGTTTTTCATATAATAAATTGTATTTTCTTGGGTATAATTCTTGAATTGAAATTTATTTGGTTTTCAACATTGTCAATTGCATAATCAGAAAAACATTTCGTTATTTCTTTGCTGTTTGATGGTCGATGATAAGATAAAGTCAAACAAAAGATTTCGACCTGGTTTGAAGTATTATATATTATTAAATGCTGAATCTCATTCTGATGTCGAAGTTTCCACAGTATTCTAACCAAAAGGTGAATATTTGTCTGAAAATAATTCTTGGAATCTGAAAGCTTTCCAAAAACTTTCTAGACAATTCTAGAATAATCTCTTACATGCTTATAAGAGATGTGAAACTTAAGCGATAAAAAGTGTTAAAAATATAGCCGAATTCCAATTCGACATTAGTTTTATATTTTCTCACATACAAATTATTAGAAAATGAGAGTTTATATGAAAAACAGGTTTGAAAATGGAAGAGCAATCAAAAATAGTCAAAATCCCCTAATTTACAAACCCCAATAGTCACAATACTCTGGGTCATAATTCTAAAACCTTCAGTCTATGAATGTCATATCATAATACCTTCAAAATATCTTAATCTACAAAGTAGAAATCCTAATCAAACAAAATTCTATCTCACAATTTTCAAACTGACAAAAAACTAATCCATGTGCAATTTTATTAGCAAATACCTGAACTCAAATAATCGTATTCCACAATACCTGAAATCATAATCACAACCCACAATTAGGAAACATCTCATTTCCCAAATTCAGAAATAATGCTTATCCGCCAGCACTGGCGGCTGATGTGACGTCTAGTTTGACCACGCCCCGTTTCGGTGAACGCCACATTCAACTATTAATTTGAAGGGGAAGATGAAGAGAGGGCTTGTGTTTTTTTTACATCTAACATTACATGACGAAGTACTCCGTAACTGGTCGAAAACTACGCTCATGGCGTAGACGAACGCGTAAGCGAACCACCTATAAAATAATGGATCAACATCATGACGTCATCATATCACTATTGCAACGTATACTGGGGTCATGCAGAAGCTGATGAACATTCATTTCGTACATTCGATATGTTCACTTTAATTACAAACCCAAATTATTATCAACCCAATGATTGCTTTTGGGGCATATCTCCAACCTGAAATTTTAATTTTTTTTTTGGGTATTACCAAGTTTGAGAACCAAGTATTATCTAAAACTCGCCCAGTGAAGTAGTAACAAAAAAGGGATTTCAACAATGTCAAACAAACTTAAACATTAACGTCCAACAACTGTTAATTATGTCGAAAACTTTTCGAAAATATCACAAATATACACTGATTAAGAACTTTGCTTTGTAATTAACGGTGCTGTGTAAGCTGCTGCGAAAAGTTATTGTTATGTGAAAGTTCCAAGAGACTTTGATATTCGAAGTTTGAATATATCCTGTTTCAAGAGGTGATGATGAAAATATAGTTCACTCGAAGATTATATATAGTGATAGAACTATTTCAGATGCACGTTGGTTCAACTAATTTGATATTATAAGTGATGATTGATCTTCACTTAATTTTTTTCTGGTTTTGCGAAGTCCATATATTCAAAAGTATATTTGGCTAGAACTTTTTTGTGCATTTATTCTCAGTTGATAATTAAAGGATATAAAATGGCACCAGTATATTCAAACTTAGCTTTCATTAGTGGTAGACGTTTCGAAAAATAATCTTTTCCGTTTTCAAAACCTGTAATACACTTTAAAACTTTCGCCTCTTTTGACATACGTCAGAAGAATGAAATGTCCAGATGTCATTTGCGATACTCTACATGGATACATATGCTTGATGTTTTTTGAGAATTCAGTCATACCTTATATGTTCCCGGTTTGTCTGAGTTATTGAGACGCATCGGTTATAGATGTAATGTAAGAACAACTTTTAGAGCTACCAACATATTGAGATCTCTTTTGACACAACTAAACTCGAATATACGGTTGAAAAAATAAAAGATTGTTCCTGTGTACAAGTTATATAGGTAAAATTTTAAGACTCCTAGATGTGAGAAAAAATGAACATCGTTAATATAGAAGAAGACAAATGGCCGGATCGGGAATAGCGGAGTATATTATAAAATCAACTGGTGATCGCGATATAGAATGGAGTGAAAAATTTTTAGAAAAATAAAGAAAGGAAAGAAAAAAAATTTCATACTTCATTATAATTATGTTATCTGTACGAAAAGGAACAACAAAACGGTGTTGTTATGGAGTATGTAAAAGTGATACACGATACAAATCATTCAAAACCAACACATACTATTTTATAAATTTCCCAAAGCCTTGTCTTGAATATCGCAAGAAAAATAATCGAATCATCAAGCAAATTACAAATTAAAGCATGTGCAAAATGTGCGAAATGTGAATTATGGGTGAGAAAATGTGGCAGGAGTGACCGAGGCTTTAAATAATATGACAGCTACGCTTGCGCTTATCTCATGATGAAAAGGCCTATTAAAGTTATCACAATTTGAGGCGAAAGTTTTGAAGTGAATTTTGGGTGTTGAAAACGAAAATTAAATTTTTTCCAAATGATTTTTTCAGTTTTTAGGCAAAATTTATGAATAAGACAAGTTTCTGACTAATTGGACTCTTCAGTGGTTTATATTACGCAGTTACTTTCCGGGGTGAACTTTGTCCTTTATTACACATCTGCCTTTCCTCTGTTGATTCAATTTTGTTTATTTTTCATATTATGGAAGTTTATATACCCAAAACACAATAAGAAGTATTGTTATATACTATTCTGAACCTGAAAAATATTGTCCAGTTTTCAATTCTGTACCTTCAAATTCTTTTATTAAAAAAAATGAAAACTTCACTCTACCGATTTGAGCGAAAGATGATTCAAACTTTTCTCATGACTGCGAGACTTGCCAGGACAAAAAATGCGCCTCCAGAAGTTCGTAATTTTTGTACAAAGTACTTTTAGTCTTATCAATTTGATCAGAAACTGACACGAATTCATTCGAATGAACAACTTTGATTTTCATTTCTATTTTTTCTGTGTATTCTATTAAATTTCCATTCAGTTGAATTATTTCATGGAAGAAGTTAGCTGTTTTCAAGTAACATTTCGTAGTGTTACTTGAAATTTATAAAATGACAACACGTATATAGTAGCTCTCTCGGCGTTATGGATTTTTATCAAGTATCAGCAAATTCAATCACATAATTTAGCTATAGTTAATTTCATATTGAATACTTTTCTGTAATTTCAATATTCTTTGAATGAATTCTCATGAGCTTTATATCTACAATTTCAAATTATTCATCTCAAGGATGAAATTTGACTGAGAATAAAAAGTACCAAATTCGTTAATAATCTCAACTTTTCTTTATTATTCCAAATAATCATAATTGAAAGGATTGAAAAACAAGTTCGTTGATACAATCACTGTTCCATTTGCTACCAAAAAAATAATCCAAGCTAGTTTTTGATTGAATTTGAAAGATACTAGAAGAATAGAATTTCTATTGGTGCATTTATTTTTTCTGGTAATGGGCAAAAACTAGTATATTCCGGGCGAAATAATGCAAAACAGAACTCGTTTCGTTGAAGAGTATGACGTTTGAATCATGTTTCATACAAATCAGTAGAGAGTAAAGTGAAGAAATACAAAAACATTGATGAAACATATATAAAAAACACTTTATTGTGAGATTTTCACTAAACGGTTTTACAAAAACGCAACACGTGTTTCGCCATACAATGGCTACTTCGGGCGTGTCTTTACTAGTATCGGCCAATTCCATCATATATATTGACAAAATTTGAAGTGTGAGTAGATAGTTGGAATTTGATGGAGGTATATAAAAATTAAAACTGAATAACAGTTTATAACACTTTCAGTAATTTTCAGAGGCAACCTAACTTTTTAAAAAATCCTTTAAATAAGGTCAAATTTTATATGTTCAGAATAGCATATGACAATTGAACTAGAGCTCACACCCAGTCATTTTTCAAGTAAAAAGAAACTGCAAAGTCAAATTTTCTATCAACAAAGGATCCCGTGATGGTGCGACTTTTACTGAGGTCACTAGTGAGAAACCAACTTTTAATTGAAATTCTGGTCAATTCGGAGCCATTTATCTGCATCCTATGGAGCTGTGTACCATTATCCATTCTTGATTTTCGTTATGTTATCAACAACAATGTTATCAACAAACAATTTCCATTTTATAAACTTATTAGCTTTGTTTGGGAAAATGAATACCTGAAAAAATATTTCCAAACTAAAATTCAGGGAGGGGCAGTGAATACACGAATGATCCAACACTTGTTAGCTCGTTTCATATGAATTAAGATACGTCTCTAGTTCTGATTCAAGATGGAATTATTATGTAGAGCACTTTTTGTATACTTCAAATTTCAGACAACTTAAGCCAAAATTATGAAAAATGATGATACCGATTTATGAGTCGAGTTGTGATGATTAAGATAAGACACAAAAAGTACATCAAGAACAGATTTTATGTAGTTCTGGTGTATTTCTCACAGATTCAATACATATATCATCATTTCGAAAATTGTCATACCTCTTTCTCGGTTTGGACAAAAATAGTATTGATTTCCAAAAATATTATGAGCATGTTTTCAAGGTACCATATATGATTCGGAAGAAAAAATATAAAAAGGTTCACAGCAAGGAATTTTGAAAAAGTAGTAAGGATAAAGTTACGAGTGCTATTCGACTCTAATCCTTAATCTCTAAAACTTTCTTACAACTGTCTGATGTAGGACAGATGATTCTCACATGATACAGGTATAATTTTCAATATGAAAATTGTCACTCAATACGTCGCACTCGATAGTACAAATACAGATGATTATCATTCTCAGGAGAGTTAAATTCGGTTAATCTTTGAAAGTACAATAAACAAAAAATACTTTTAAAAAAACTCTATATACTTATGTTAATGTGATTATTTCAATAATGAACAAAAACACTTGACTATCACCCATGTAACTACAATCAAAGTCTTAATCTAGGAAAATATAATAGCACTGGGTATCCAAAATATCCACATTATCGGTTATACAATATGTATCAATGGTTTGATGTTAGCAGAAATGTTACAATATCAAAATATGAATTTTTCTGCCTAGCTTGAAAAATTTGATTCATGCATCAATACCATTATAATTGGACTCAAATGTAAAAAAACTACGGTGTACTCGGAAAATTTTTTTTCTGATAATACATTTTCTGAGCTTTTTCCATTATCCCATTTTTAGTTCCCTATCTAGGGTGCAGAGATCCGGGCACGTATAGTATAGTTCAACGCATATGCAAAACGCATTGTAGAATATCTAGAAACTAACCAAACAAAGCTTATTGAGGTTCCGCACTTTAGTACGTTTTGGCGTAGTGATTATTACATTCAAGAACTATTTGCGTTTTCAAATCATTCATTAGTGTACAATATAGTTTTTCTGTTGTATAAAAAATCAAAATACTACCAAAAAACTAGGTGACGGTTTTATTCGGATTTAGTGCTCAAGGGTTAGGTTAGGATAGATTTTAAGTTCAAAATACTGCGCATAAAGTAGGCTAGATAAGGCTGTAGGTTGAAATTGTTTTCAACATTCAAACTGGTTTTATATGCGATGATTATTTCAAGAGTTTGATGAGTAAAATATCAGTAGACCGGATCTAAAACTATTATTTTCTTTCCAATATTTCAAATTATATATCTTCTTCAACTGTTGCGTCCATAAGAAAATTCTATCGTTGATTTTTTGATAATGGAATAGCCAAACAAAACACTAAAAATCAGTGTTTATGTCTTTCGACAATTACAAATGCTTTCTGTCAAGAAAGTACGATCATTTGAAAATTAGGCACAACTCAATTTGTTAATTAACTCCAAACGTGTTTTGAGATTTTTACAATATATAAAAATATCAAAAAAAGAATTTGCATTTTAAATGGAATTTCGTATGCCAAAGAACCCAAATTGTTTCAGAAATTCGAGAGTATGAGTGGTACAGTGCATTTAACTTAGCCATAAACATCCACTACTAAACCCAATATTGCTGAAGTGAAGAAAATGGTAATTGAAAATCGTAGTTTGAGTATAAAAGAGATAGCCGCTCGACTAAGTGCCAAAGGACCTGAAATAATCCATCAGACTATCAAATCAAAGAAATTTGAATTTTTCCTGGTATTTTTGACCCGCGCTTAAGAAATAGTATATTTGATAGTCGATTTTTAGTTGTCATACATGAAGTGACTATTTGAGATTCGAACAAATGAAAAAAAAATGGGTATTAGATTCATCAGATATCCGGTGCTATTTTCACGATTTGGCATTTCACTCCCGTGAAACTAAAGTAACATACAATTCTGGATCGATTAACACCTCAGTAAAGTAACAATGATAATTTTACACGGCTATTTCTTGATGATGTTCCAATTTACTCAACATACAAGTGTGATACGTCAATGTATTCACAAAGTTGAACAATAAATACTAAATGAAAAATGATTTTATATTCAGAGAATTTACTCCAGTGCTCATATCAAACTTGTATTGATTCGGGAAGAAACGTAGATGATCAAATGGTTTTCAAGTGACAGAAACGAATTTGAAACAAATGCTGATATCATGAATTCCGATTGTAGATTCGTAAAAAGTTTTGTCTCTCTTTCTTTCTCACTCAAACTGAGCTTGATTCTGTTAAATTGTTTTTTCGCTGAATACACATCAGAAATTATTATCAACTCAGCAAATGTTTTTTCGAAATGTACCAATTGGAACTGGCATCAAGAAATTGCCCTTACACTACATTTTTAGCAGTTACGGACTGGGCATGGAGTCTGAGAGGACATCGGAGGGGGTGCCATCGCTACTGTTGATGGAAAAAGCTCTGTTCGGCGCTCGTCGTTGTCTCAGAACTGAAGGATCGAAGTTGGGGTGTCTCCTCGCATGTTTACTGAAAAAAAAAATATAAAGTTAATTTAAGAGACATATTCGGAAAACAAGAGTAAAAATACATTTCCACTTCATTTTTACATGTTTTGATGAATCTCATTAAGATTCACATTTCCATTTTGGTGAGATAAAGTTAACTCATCTGATGGATATTACTGGAGTTTTTTCCCAACACCAAACCGGTATTTTAACACCTTGACACGTGTTTCGATCCCCAAGTGATCATCTTGAAGATCTTCATTTTCAAGATGATCACTTGGTGATCGAAACACATGTCGAGGTGTTAAAATAACTGTTTGGTGATGGGAAAAACTCCAGTAATATTCATTACTACAACAAAGCTTCCAAACAGTGCGTCACAAGTCACCTGATGGAGTAAAACGCGCCTAGGAGAGATTGTTACAGTTATGAGTAGAAACTCTGGTTTGAAATAAATCTATTGAGAACACTTTTCCCACACACCTCTAGACGCGCTTTTCGCTAACGGGTTTTTTGGTAATTTTTACAAGGTCTGTTTCAATATATGATGGAATTGGCCGAAACTTGATGAAAATCCATAACTTACGTATTGAAAAACACTTTATTGTAAGATTTTCACTAAATAATTTCACAAAACGCAACACGCCCGAAGGAGACGTGTCTTTACTAACTATATTCTACATATTCAATGCTTAATATACCTAACTTTACAATTTGAAGTACCTACATTTCAAGTACCTGATTTTTACTTAAGTCCACAAAATAATTTCAGATGAGCGCACAGTGAAGTTGATCTGCACCAAAATCCTTCAAAAACATTTTCTTAGAGGTGATTTCGAATCGAATGAGCTATCGCTCATATTTTTAGCCAGCCGACTGGCAAGGTTATGGTATCAGTATTTTGGGATGCACATGGTATAATGTTCATCAACTAACATGAAAAGAAAAAATCATCAACAGTGACCATTACATAGCGTTATTGGAGCATTTGAAGGACTAATTCGCGGAGAAACGGCCTCATTTGAAGAAAAACAAAGTGCTGTTTCATCAAGACAGTGCACAATGGCAACATTGCATGAAGTGGCCTTAGGATTGTTTCCGCATCCACCGTATTCTCCAGGTCTGGCCCCTAGCGACTTTTTCCTGTTCGCAAGAGAATGCTCGCTGGAAAGAAATTTAGCGTCGATGAAATCATCGAAACTGGGGCCTATTTTGAGGCTATAGACAAACGGTACTATGAAAATGGTATCGAAAAATAAAAAACAAAAATGTGCTTCATTAGATAAAGTGTGCCAGTTGATTACGAAGTAATAGATATGCCACAATGTAGTTTGCGATTGTAAATTTATTGTTACAAATAAAATAAGTCACATTTTGCAAAACCAAATCCCAATTTTATCATGCAACGAGTTATCAAACTTGAATTATAACAAAAAAATAATAGAATTTAATTTTTTCGTCACGGAGGCCCTCAGCCCTGGTGTCTTCTCTGGCGTTAACCGACGCAAATTAATATGTTAGCAACACAAACATCTGCCACGAAGGGTGTGTTTGAGTTGGGCCCCAGTTGGATGGTGTGTTTCGGATAATTGTTATGGCTCTCGCAAGAAGTTCTTGATGCTGCTCATCAAGCGGAAATCGTAATGGATGGTGCCCTCGTTGAAATAATTACTACCTATTTTGTGTTTGGACTGTTAATTTGATATTCGACCGCATCCTTCAAGGAATCGGAGTGTACAAACTTGAAGGAAAGACAACATGAAGTTTAGGTTAGTCAAATATTGAAAAAGTTGAGACTGAGTCACGTAAATTGCATAGACGGGCATTTATTTCTAAAGGCGGATTTCCACCAAACGGGCAAAATCACAACAAAACTTGAGTTGCCAAAATAAGGAACAAATTGAAGACTTTGTGTCGCATGTGACTGTTTTTGTCAACAACGAAATGTCCCGTCGGCAGGCGGAAAGATTAAAAGACTTAGGTGTTTTTTCTGTGTTTTTGTAGAGTTCGCTTTGTGGAAAAGGTCGGCGACAACAACAAGTAACTATTCAGATATAGCATATCTGTGATTTGTATTTGGTTTGGAAAATCGCAACCTATTAAAAAAACACAATCTACAGAAGTTGCGACGAAAACTGTTCATAAACTGGAAACGATGGAAAATATTTCACAACAAAACACGCGATAAATAATGTTTTTTTTTTGTTTGGTGAAATTTGAGTTTGTTTTCGAAACTGAAGCAAGTTTTTTGTTTCAGTTTTTGAAAACTAAACTAACTATTCAGATATAGCATATCTGTGATTTGTATTTGGTTTGGAAAATCGCAACCTATTAAAAAAACACAGTCTAGAGAAGTTGCGACGAAAACTGTTCATAAACTGGAAACGATGGAAAATATTTCACAACAAAACACGCGATAAATAATGGTTTTTTTTTGTTTGGTGAAATTCGAGTTTGTTTTCGAAACTGAAGCAAGTTTTTTGTTTCAGTTTTTGAAAACTAAACTAGTCGCACGCGAGTCCCTTTGGTAGAAATCCAGCCTAATGTCGGTTATTGATATTATATAAGAAAGAGGCCAACGATCCTGTTCAATGAATCCAAGTCAAATATTGGAAATATATTTTTTGGGAAAAGAAAATTTTTGACTTTCTATTTCTTCACCTTCATACAGNTTTTTCTTGTTTCTATCTAATATTTCCCTATAATATTTAAAAAAAATTGTATAAAATAGAAATAACTATAACTCAAAATATTTACATGACGAAAAATTTTTGATGTTGAAGTCGCAGTTAGGATGCTAAAGTCTCATGTACCGCCATTATAATATTAGTCTCAATTTTTTTTCTCATTTGTTGGCTAGTGAAATAAAAGCAATTCTTCATTGAGAGGTTTAGCTATTCGGAGCAGTACTCACAGTTCTGAGTTTTCTTCACATTGTAGACGACTTATGTCGAATGCCCAAATTAATGGCGTATGTGTATTCTTTCTTCGCCCGAACTGTAGCTGCTTCTTTACTATGTATTTCAACTGTAGATTTTTCTTCATTACGTAGTTGATCAAATGTATAACCTGATGAACACTCGCGTCCGTACAATAATGAAAAATTGGACATTAATTCTCAAAAGTGGCTGGCTGAGAGAATTGAAAACCGGGAAAACGGTTACGAATCAACTTTTCAATTCCTGGTGAGTATATATATTTCGCAGTGCATTCACTGGATAGAAGTTTTTCAACAGATAAGTTGGCGTCATCAGAAAATAAATTATATTAGTACTATTTAGTAGTTACTGCAGTACCATTGAACAGTAACCGTAATTGTGTTGGAGTCATCCTAAGCCAAATATCCTAGTTCTACCGTTCAATGAACTTTTCCACCCATCTTACTCATTTATGTCATTTATCCTATTCAAATCAGTGAAATTGAATCCATTACTAAGAGGAACATTTCAAAAATCTCAATTATTCTCATACATATTTCACACATATAATTTTGGCATAGTGACATGGTGCATTGCCTTGAGGAAACAGCACTTTCTATCACTTCAAATGGGCCCTTTTTGGCGATTTTGTTTTTTAAACGCTCCAATAACGCTATGTGTTAGTCGCTATTGATGAATGTCCCTTTTCAATATAGTCGCATCCCAAAATATTGATACCTTAACCTTGCAAGCCGACTGTTGCGTCTTTGTACGCTTTGGAGTCGTTTCACCACGTGCAGTACACTCAGTTGACGATCGTTTTGAATCATCAATTCGTTGTTGTTTTTGGGACAGAGCTTTCGCATACCCAAATATTCATTCACGACATGTCCAACACATTCCTTTGATATCTTTAGAGCCTCAACTATCTCAATCAACTTCACTTTGTGGTCATCCAAAATTATTTTGTGGACTTTTTGTCGGTAACATGTCTTCGTCAGTAACAGTCTTTTTGGGGTGCCCACTGAATGCATCGTGCTCGGTTCTCATTTCACCCCGTTTAAACTAAGCAAACCACTTCTCAACGGTTGACTTTCCTGGTGCAAAGTCTGAACAAAGTCAAGCTCAGCCTTGGCTTTAACAGTATTTTATTCGCCAAAATGCAATACTTTATCAACACACGAAAATCTTTTTCATGCATTTTCTTCAGATTAACAAAAGTTGCTTCACTCAAAATGTTCTATACCACGAACTGATAGTCCAATAGCTGTGAAATGAGCTGACGTGTCTTGAACGTTAGAGTTAACTAGGATAAGTCCAAATTAAGTGAGCCCATTCGATCCTCCAGGGTTTATTGCAGCTCACACCTATTCACACTCGACCAAATAAACCCAGCTTCTTAACGAAGCCGATTAGTTTGTATGGGGAGTGGTCTTTCAGGTCAGATGATGAGAGTAGGGCTCTGGCGAACTTTGAGAACCTGATTTGGTCCCCTGCGGGGCAGGCACAAAGTATGTGTTCCAGCGTTTCATCATTTTCCAAACAGTGTGTCTTCCGACAGTCCGAGTCTCTGCAATGATGATTCAGATGACAGTGGTCTGTGAGAAGGTCTGTTAGACATTGTAGTTCATCCCTACTGTAGTCCAACAACTGTTTGGTATCAAGCCTCGAAGGGTGAATAAACGTCTTAGAGTGAGGCAATCGTGGAAGATTCTGCCAGAAGTCCATAAATTTTCTTGCCATCCAGGTGTTCAATGTTTGTTTGGCAAAGCCTGAAGCGATGCCAATGACAGGTTCTGGTTCGATGAAGCCGCTTGCAGCACCCTCCTTTGCAAGGGAGTCAGCAGCCTCATTGTTTTCCATTATGGAAGGCAATGAGGCTGCTGCAATGAGTCTGGGATCTAAATTCCTGGCTAGTATGGCCAGACAAGAGACAATCTGTTATAGGGTTAACTAACGATCATATGAATTTAAAACTAGTAGCTCCATCTGTGTATTAGCCTCCAAACTTTTCAGGGCAGTCTTTATTTTTGTGTGACATGAGTTAAGTTGTATCAGTAGTTCATTCACGATACAAATTCGACAATGACCAATGATGTGAAAATCAACAATCCGTATTGTCGACGTGTTCATCAGCAACAATCGTTGATTTCAAAGAATTGACGGATTAGTATTAATGAACATCAAATAATGTACCCTATTCATTTTTCCAGCGGAACTCCAGTTCCATAAAAAAAATTGCATAATCATCGCGAATCAACTTCCGATCGAATATTTCACAACGTATTTCGCTTGTTAAACTGACAGTCACGTATAAATCACAGACCGAATGAGTTTCGAACAAAAGCGCAAATACACTGACGGAGATACATACGTCCATCCAGTTTTTTTTTGTTGTCTATCGCAAAAATTTCACATTTTCGCTAATAAACTGTTTTGCCTCTATTTGTGAACCAAATTGTTTGAATAACAAAACTGGAATTGGGTTTCATTACTTTGGGGCTGCGTTTGTATAACTAAAAAAAGTACTATGTTGTACGGATTTTAAAAACCTGAGATTTTTGTATAATACCCCAGTGCAGGACACTTTTCAAATTGTGTTTCAGAGAAAAGCAGAAAGTTGAAATATTTTGTCATTTTTTTTATACTACATCACAGTTGTTCAGAAAACTGTATCATGATGAAATGAGTATGTTTATAATTTTAATCAAAGAAAACCGTGTTACACTTGAGAATGATTGAATAAGCAGGAAAATAACTTCTGTTCGAAAAATATGGTAACAACTAGCTCAAATACAAAATGTCAACATCATGAATTTGAAACATACAGTGTCACCATTAAAGTGCGCAACCATATGGGAAACTTTTTTTTCGAAAAGTTTCAATGATGGAGTTTAACTGGTTTGTGCTTCAAATTTAACTTAAAATGATGCGGCCAACTGCGACCCACTGACGTTCAGTGTTTGTCAAATTCAACTTTTTTTTTGAAAAAAATTGAAAAAGTGCATTTCTAGATCGAATTTGACAAAAAGTTATATCATTTTAAGTAAAATTTAAAGCACAAACAAGTGCCGAAGTTAAACTTCATTGAAACTTTTCGAAAAAAAGTTTCCCATATGGTGCGCACTTTAATGGTGACACTGTATATGGATGTAGAACCAGGGTTGAGGAAATATCTTAAATCAAGTATTTATGTTCAATATTTGACATATAATTTTGAATATAATTTGTATTGTATTGCTCCTATGATTCACTGCCTCACATATTTTGTTCATTTGTTCATTAAATCTGTTAAAAAAATCTGTTTGTCGTCCCCATACGAACGACAACTCTCAGAAGTTGAGAAACTTGTGCGAGCTAAGGACTAACGAGGTCTTTCCTTTTAACGTGTGATTCCTAACACGGTGTCAGAATCATCCCAGATTCAACCAGATAAATTCTCTCGAGAAAAATATTTGGTCGAGGCGAGAATCGAACCCACGGCCTTACGATCGTGAGTCGGGCGCACTACCACCGCGGCCAATTCCACAACGAAATGAATAATGTAATTATTCAGACCCGATTTTATGCTTTGTTGAAGACCTTTCTTAGATTCTCTTCTCGTATCGTCTCTTTATAAAGGTGTTTTCGTGTGTTTTTTCAGTACTATTTATGTTTTTCACAGGCCCATTTCTCAATCTGGTTCCATACCAAACACATACTCACACACCCACAGTTGGTCAAGGCCTCATTACAAGTTCATATTGGCTTAAGTTGTATTATATTGCCATCTAGAACCTCCAGTTAGCATGAATATTTACATAAGAGACGATACAAAATACCATATAAATTATCTATTTTACCTTGAATGGATATGAATTCCACTTCACCATTCATTTGTCTACCTCATCTGTCTAAAATCAGAATGATTCTGATCCTATCAAGAAGGTGCACATCCATATGCTCTCATCACACGATGCTCCTGTTGGAGGCCCTAGTAATCAGACTATCCCTTCTTGAATTGTGTAGTGGACTTTACGATTTTCTGCCTTGTAGAAGGCAAAGCTAAGCTTCGACATCGACTACGACAAGATTAGTCTTTTACTAGTAGTATTTAGTAATCGACATTGAAGTTATATCGACACAGTAAAATATTTCCAGTATTTAATTTGTTCCACACAAGTTGTGTTTCCAGAGAAAAATAAGAACTCAAGGTGCTAGTTTTAGAGAAATCATACTGAAACCTGAACGATGAAGGTACAGTCGCAGAATTCGACGATGTAATGAACTAGGTATGTAATGAGTGATCCATATTGCAACTTACCTTCGAATCAGATTATAACGGATGATTTTTTCTGCTAATTGGTGTTTCAGTGTAAATTTCTTCAGTGTTAAAGAAAATTCGTGACATGTGGCAATGCCAAAAATGCCCAGTAAGATTTACTATTTCACCGTGAATAGACTAACAAACGAACAACAGTTGCAAATCGCAGAATTTTTTAATGAAAATTCATGCTGTGTGGGAAATGTGTTTCGTAAATTACGTCAATTTTATGGTCGTCATGCTGTTGTAACCAAATTTCGCACCAGTTTCACTTTACTGGACATTAATCCACCAACCCCCAATGCGAAGAGCGCTTACCGAGGTGAATATTGCTGGTGTATCGGCCAGATCGCGATATATCAATTCGACGCGATTGTCAACAATTGGGCTTGTGTTATTCGATCATCTGCAAGCACAACGTCGTTTGTTTGGTAGATGAGCTTAAGGAAAGTTGGGTACTCTTTTTCTATCGAAAAATGATCTTCATCGACGAAGCTCATATTTGGCTGAATGGGTACATTAACAAACAGAATTGGTGAATTCTGCAGTTCAAGTGCTGCCATTGCACCATGGAAGATGCATTATTTTGCACCAACCCGTAAGCGTAGAGGAGAATATTGCTTCTGTAACGGCCAGTGTGATGAAGATCGCGATATGTCAATTCGTGGCTTGGTATGAAACCATTCAGAATACAGCTGCTGCAAAAACGGATGCCAGATGACGTACCACAACGTCGTTTGTTTGGTGAATGGGTTATAGGAAAGTTGGATGAAGACTCTTTTTCTATCGAAACATTCTCTTCTGGCTCAATGGGTACATCAATAAACAGACTTGGCAAATTTGGTGTGAAGAGCAGCCAAATGCAGTTCAAGTACTGCCATTGCACTCTGAAAGATGTACTGTTTGGTGCGATTTGTGGGCCGGCGGCATCATTGAATCGTACTTATTCAAGAAAGATGATAATCGCAACGTTACAGCCAATGAAGAAAGGTATCATGCGATGATCACCACCAACATTTTTTCACAAAATGAACGTATTGAACTTGATTGACATGTGGCTTCAACAAAACGGTGCCACATGCCACACGGCACGCGATACATTGGACCTATTGAGAGGCGAGTTTGGTGATCCATTATTCTCATGAATTGAAGGGGTTATATTTTTAGGAGTGATTAATTTTTGGGAAACAAAGTTTTTGGCTTTCTACTACTCCATCTTGTTACAAAAAACAAGGATGAGGGAATCTTCCATGTTTCGGATCAGTTTATTGGTCGCCAATATGACGCGATTTGACCACACTAGATTATTTTTTGTGGGGATACGTGGAGTATCTTGTGTACAGGGACAAGCCAACCACAATTCCAGCTTCGGAAGATAATATTATAGCAGCCATTGGTAAGATACCGGCCAAAATGCTGTAAAAACTTTGTCAGAATTGGAGCTCAGAATCACCTAAGGCATAGCCGCGGAGGTTTTGACCTAAACGGTTGAAAAATCACCCGATACTGAGATGTTGCCAATAAGTTTTTTGTAATACTCATTGAAAATACAAAGTTTTTCAATGCTTCATATAGTATTCTTTCAATATGACATTGAAATGATTGTTTCCAATCAAAGAATAGGCCCGTCATTCATAATGGCATTTGTAACTGCATTCCAATAATTTCGTAGCCAAATGGTAATGAGATAAGTTTCTGCAAAACCCGGAAAGCAACCAAAACATTCACTTAAGATGTGAAATATATGATGGAATTGGCTGATACTTGATGAAAATCCATAACTGACGTTTTCAAAAAACACTTTATTGTGAGATTTTCACTTAACAATTTTACAAAAACGCAACACGTGTTTTGTCATACAATGGCTTCTTCGGGCGTATATTTACTTACTATATTTTACATATTTAATGCTAATTATACCTTATTTTACAATTTGAAGTACTCGTACCTACATTTCAAGTACCTAATTTTCACCTAAATTTGTAATGAATCAAATTACCTGAGCTCATATCCCAGTTTCCACATTTGCAAAAATATTTAGTTACGATTGTTCATTCACTAAATCACTCGAATTCCTGAATCTATCGGTTTCTAAACATTCTAGAAGATTGAGTTTCAAACTCTTCTCTTCTTAATGTAACACGTCATATTCATGATTGAACTCATGACCTTCTACTAAAAGGTGGTTTGCAAGTGTGAAATTGGTCATTTACAAAACTACTTCTATGTTCAATTCTTTGGCCACGAGTCAGCTTATATACTCCTGATCTGTCTGACACCAAAGTTTTGTCTTTATTGTTTTTAATTTAATAAATGTACTTAGACTATTATTCGTTCTGTAAGCTACGTTTACGCATTCTTTCTTCAAAAAACGGGCAATATTATTGGTTGTTTCACCAAAATATGACAACGTCCTATAACTGACCAATTGCGGACCTTGTAGTGACCTTGTTGTTAGATCGCAAATGAGTTGAGACGCGAGAGATTGTTGAGACGGACTGTTTGTGATATATCAATTCAATTATTTCAGTAGAGTTATAACCGTGTACACCAAAGTTTTCCAATTTTGTTATCAAAATGTCAGAAATCCAAATGGATGGATAAATGTCAGAAACTTTGGAAAAGTCTGCGTACTCAGAATCTACTTGTCTTCCTTTAGTCGTGGGACTGGTTATGTTCTCAGTAAAAGGAAAAAGATCTCTGACTGACGATTTACTTCGATTAAAAACATGTTGTGATAGAAATAACTTGTCATTTACTAAGAAAAACAGCTAATAGCTGATGAGATAATAATTACGAGACATTTTTATAACTACTTCATTTTTGACACTTCTAAAGGTATAATATTTGCAATTATCTACTCAAAAAATATACCTTCTATCAAATATTTTTTTAATATATACCAATTTCTGATAGCAACAGCCGATAATGATTACGGATATTCCGTCTTTAATGTTTTATTGTTTTGTACGCAATGTATTCCTTAAATATGTAATAAAGTTAACAGATATCATTGTTGATAAATTACATCGACAGCACAATTCAACGGTAAATCAACTTGATATACCGTTGAACTTCTTTGAGGAATAATTTTCTTTATTTCTCAAGGACAAAACACAAGCACTATAGGAAAATCCTAAAGGCACTCTCAGAGCGGTACCTGTGCGAAAATAGAGATTCACGTTGGATTTAAATCGCTGGAGATTAAATCCATTTGGAAAGACGTTCTCAGGAAGTTCATTCCACATAAACGCAGTTCTCCAGATGAAAGAGTTCTCAACTATTGAAGTTCGAGGTGTACTGAGTTGAACCTCAAAACGATGAGCAGTCACAGTCCGTCGCGTATTTTTGATGTGTACCGCTCTTGGTGGAATCAAATGTGCCAAGTCACTTGAACACTTCTCGTGAAGAGAGACAAATCTCTAACCTTTCTTCGATGTTTCAGGCTATCAAGGTTGCACGTGATGTTCGCTTCTCTAATAAGGCGGATGGCTCTTTTCTGGATGGAATACATCAACTTCAGAGTATGTTTGTGGGCAGAGCTCTATACCTAAGATAAATACTCTGAGCTTTATGAATCATCAAAAGTTTCTGAGGTATGTACAGTTTTCTACTTCGGAACACTTATCCAATCTTTCGAGAAGCAGCCTTTCCAATTCCAGCGACATGATTGTGCCAAGACATATTGGTGTCCATTTCAGCCCTCAAAAAACTTATCGAAGCAGAAAGCGGAATTGTTTGACCTGACATTATTATATCCGGTTCGGAGACATTTATTCTCTTGGAAAGAAAACTGATGCCTGGGTTTTTGTGGCAATGAATTGAACCTGGTTACTTTTACCCCAATTCGAAATCACTTCTAGATCCTCATTAAGATATGCAACTTCCTGCTGCCGGTGAAGATGTGCCTCCGTAGCCGATGTCTTAATTCTTTGTTTTCTCAAATAAGTCGTTGATATATAATAAAATGAGGGTTGGAGACAATATGGATCCCTGGAAAACACCAGCGTTGATGGTGAAAGTATTTGAGAAATATCCATCGACGGCCACTTGCAGAGAACGTTTTCTCAGGAAGCTGAAGAGCCATACACAAAAATGATCTGACAAGCCATATCATCGAAGTTTGGCCATCAAACCCTGATGCCACATACGCTCAAAGGCTTTAGAAATATCAAGCGCAACAGCTCTTTATTCTCCATGTTTCTCGATTGCGTTATTTCAAATATGGGTGACATACGATAGAAAGTCGCCTGTTGCCATTGATGATCTCTCAAGATGTTGAAGCTTTCCAAATATTCGAGGATATGTTGGTTTACGACTTTCTCTATGATTTTTGATAGCACAGTATACGATAAATACTCTCATTTCATTGTGTTCTGTTCGTTTTCCAGTTGATGAAAAACTGGTGTAATCCACTAGATCCAGATAAGTCCCGAAATGTTGAGGGCTTACAATGACACTTTCTGAATAGTTTATGCTTTCTCAAGTTGACTACTGACTAATTGACGATCTCTAATGAAAGCTGCAACAGTCTAAATGAGATGATCCATGCCCTGCTGATACTAGGTTTAAATGGGGTTAACCCAGCCAAGCAGGCAAGTTGAAATTGTTAGGATAAACGAGGTTATACCTTTCAACTTTCGATTCCCTTAACATGGATAAAGTCATCGTCATGAAAATCGTTTATAAATACCTATTGGAATGAAACTCTTTTTTGTCATTTCTTCATAATTCCCCCCACGTGTAGTCGCAAATTAAAAAAATACCTTCATCTGAGTTCGCAGCTAATTCAGTTCGGTGTCTCGGGACAAAACCTCCAATAAATTAGGGCTCAAAGCACTCGGAAGGGCAGAAGCTGCGACGGTACGCGTCGGCCCTCTGAACTTATTGAACTCATAAATATGTTAAGGAATAAGTTACGTGTCGCAAAAGTTGTTTCCAGTTAGTTCAAGTTTATCACCGTAATTTCCACGTTCGTCTTCCGCATAACTTCCTAAGACACTGTCATAATCCAACATATTCTAGTTGTGGAGTGTCACGGTTCAAGGAAAATGCATTGGCGTCGTGAATGAAGAAAGGACTCAATGAAAAATTGAAGGCAGTCAGGATACTGACATATGCTGGATATATTTTTGGGAGAGAGAGAGGTTTTGGTTTTCTACTTCTGGATATATAGTTTGATCATCCAAGGCTCATCCAGGTCTCAGGAAAAAATATAAAGAAATGTTTTTGTTTATCGGATTCACGAGTATATGTTTTTCGAGATGCTGAATCCGAATTGTGCAAACCGCTGCTACGTGGTGATGTTAGATGATGCCTGGGAATGCTAGGTCTTCTAATTGAAACCACAAATGTGCGATTAGCTCCTGTTGGTGACATCGTGCATATGTGAAGTTTTTCATTTTTGGTAACCAGTTGTTGTCCGTCTTTGCAATTGGCCGCGCCGCGCTGATGAGGCCAATAGCCAGAAACACGTGTCCGCGGATTGCCTCCATTTTTTGAGTGTTCTGTCCACACATAATTGCGATCTATACGAATAGTTGATATATGTGTGTTTCTTTGTATTCCAGTACCATCATTTTTCCGGTCAATTTTGCAGGTATTCGCATCTCCCTCTCAACATACTCCCCGCATCGGAAGACTTAACTGCTTTAATTCTTCTCTTGTTTTTAAAACGATTGATGTGCCACAAACTCAGGCAGAGAATACAAGAATTTTATATTCATGCCCCTGACTCAGTGTGTTTCGACTTAACTTTGACAATGAGTACAGTTGCTACCACTGTTTAAGGAATAGTGCCTTGCAAACCAATGAAATCTTCTCAGAGTTCGAGAATGTTAACCGATATCCTGTGCTGCAGGGTATGCTACAACAATATGAAAAACCGAAAAAGCAACTTCAAATCTATTTCGTACAGAAACATTTTTCAATTTTTTAACAAATCTATAATAATAGTAATTATACTTGGAGCGCAGAACTATAAGAACTGGTACCTAATACCACGAACGGCGATTATATCCAACAGGCGTCGTTGCAGGAATCTTCACAGAAAATTTCCTGCCTATGCAATAGTCAATACAACTGAAAGAGTCAACCTTCAATTTTGGAACGGGTACACTTGCAGACCGATTTCGGGCTCCTTAGTCACTCGTCAGTGCAAGATAGTGACCATCATCGACCTAAAGTCAATGATATTCCATAATTGAAAATCGAAATTCTTTCAGAGTATTTCATTCCTCATCTTAAGTTGGAGCGAACATAAAAAATGTCACTCCATCTAGTGGACGAGGTACTAACCAACTGCATATCCGAAATTTGAAGATTCCTCTGAATAGGGAAGAAAAACTTTCTTATTAGTCAGAGGGCTATGCTTGAAGATGGACAGTAAACAAATCAACTTTAAATGAATGTTCAACAATCCATTCAACCTACTGTGTAGGTATATCCGAGACGGGCTTGAACATTTGAAGTTCTTTTTTTTAGATCAATTGATGTAGTTTTGCCATTTGCCCCCCCTTGTCATCAAACCGGATTTATTTTGCCACAAAAATTTTGCCACGTTGAACTGCCTGGATACCGACCGCTAATCAAGTTAGTATCCTGACGATGCTAACTTGATTAGTGAAACGCGCGTCGAGAAAAATAATTTCTGTTCAGTCGAGGAAAGTGTTCCTGAAAGATTAATTTCATGCCAAAACTTGGAAATTATATTTATCAAAATGAAATGGTCCTTCGAACCGGATAATCAAACTTTTCGCAATTCACTTTTCCTTTTCACAATCTCATTATAATTTTTCCGTTCACATTTATATAAAATATGTAGCAGAAGATATTCTTTCGTTATATTGCCACACCCTTGCTGCAAAATACTAACGGGCACGTCATACATTAGCAAGAGCCAAGCGGTTACTGCAGACGGCGAGATGTTTTTCAATTTTATTATAATGAGCTCTCATTTAGCGCTAACGTCGACCATTATGATAAGAGATTCAATAAAGCAAAAGTGTCACCCTAACAAAATAACTTCGGTAAATACCCGACCTCGTTTGTTTGTCGAGTTTTCTTTGTTTTTCCAGACTCTTCGTTACTTTCTGAATTTCAAATGGCGCATTTGAATACATTGACTAACATAAGTTTTTTATGGCACTTTTTTCATCTTGGAGATTATGATACTGTTATTCAACGGATTTATTTGTCCAAGTGGCATCACAAGTGATGGAAGAAAATAAAGGTAAGTTTTTGGATAGTTCAATCAAATTTATCAAGTACGTGTTTGGAAATGTTAAGATATTTGTGAAAGTTCACATTTATTATCTAGTATTTCTACTCAAGATAGTCTAGCAGTTCAATTAAAATTATCGAACCAGAAGAAATAGAAGAAATAATTAGTTCGATTCAAGAAAAACTACAGGATTCGACAAATCAGAATCAGCACCACTGATAAGTAAATTGATAACTCTTTCTTTTCCAACAGGTTTGGTACCTAATAATACTAAAATTGTAAATCATTATTTTAAAGCAGGTGAAAAAGATCAAATGACGAATTATAGACCAGTTTCCGTTTCACCAGTTTCATCTAAAATTATTGAATTATTGACTAAATTATTATATGATGGGCAATATGAATTTCGAAAAAATTGTGACACAAGAGTCTGCAGTATTCGAGTTCTTTTACTAGACCTGAGGAAAGCATTTGATACTGTGGACCATCATTTTTCTCTGAAAATAACGCAAAATATAGGTATCCGAAGTTTACTTTATAATTGGTTTCAAAATTATTCAATGAATAAAAAATATGTCTATATTGGCAACCGAAATAATCAGTTATTGGGGTACCGCAAGGATCAATACTTGGACCTGTTTTGTTTTTTACATATTTCAATTCTTTGGCTACAGTACATTTATTCGGTAAATCACATGTTTGCAGATGACACCACTTCAATTTACAATGGAAATAGTGCACACGAAATTAAAGTTGATATTTCAAAAGATGTTGATCAAATATCTTTCTGGTTTCAATGCCATAAAATGTCACTGCATTTTTAGAAATCTTCATATTAGTTCATATCCAAAAGGTCAATATCAATTGATTGAAAAGATCCAATTGAATTCAATAATGAAAATATTNTGTCATTAAGTTTTACCTTGCAAGTAAATAAAACCGAGTGAATATCATTCTGTGTTTTCTTCTTCAACTTACCACAGCAATAGTAACAACAATTAGGTAATCATTGGCTGTCGCGGGCCAGATTGATGACAGTAAATCATTGGCTGTCGCGGGCCGGATTGATGACACTGGCGGGCCGGATTTGACCCGCGGGCCGTAGTTTGGAGACACCTGTTCTAGGCTATCAAGGTTGCATGTGATATTTGCGTCTCCAATAAAGGGAATTACTCTTTTTGGGATGGAATCCAGCAACCTCAGGGTATGTTTGGGTGCAGAGTTTCATACATGAGAACAATACTCCAAAGAAGGTCTGATCTGAGCTTTATAAAGCATCAAAAGTTTTTGAGGTGTGTACAGTTTTCTGGTTCGGAATAGTGTTCCAAGCTTTTGAGAAGCAGCCTTTGTGATTCCAGCGACATGACTGTGCCAAAACATATTGGTGTCCATTTCAACTCCCAACACCTTTATCGAAGCAGAAAGCTAAAATTGTCTGTCCTGACATTGAAATATTCGGTTCGGAGACATTTACTGGTTACTTTCATCACAATTCAAAATCACTTCAAGATGCTCATTGAGATTTACAACTTCCTGCTGCCGGTGAAGATGTGCATCTGTAGCCGATGTTCTGGAATCCAAATGGAATGACGAAACAAGTGTGCTGTCTTTGATATACAATAAAAAAAAGTTGCATATAATATGAATCCCTGGGGAACACCAGCGTTGATGGTGAAAGTATTCGAGAGATATTCATCGACGGTCTCTTGCAGGAAACGTTCTTTCAGGAAGCTGAAGAGCCATACACGAAAGTGATCCGCCAAGCCATAGCTTCGAAGTTTGCCAGCAAACCCTTATGGCCACACACGGTCAAGGACCATAGAAATATTAAGCGCAACAGCTCTCAATTCTCCATGTTTCTCGATTGCTTTATTTCAAATATTTCATTATTGTATTGTAATGCACTGTGTATTGGAATTTCTTAAAGTATTGAAATTGATAATCAACCTAGAACTTCTCAGATTCATATAAGTTTTGCCACTTTATTTAAAAAATACAGACTCTTGGTTTCTCAAGTGATTTGGTTTCTATCAATTTCTCAATCCCTAATCAGTTTTCATACAAAACATATCCATGAACTGGTGAACGTTGTTATTTTTTCAGCATATTGAAACAATACAAATATGAACTCCGTGCCTATGGGTAGTGAAACACGACTAATATAGTGCAAACATTAGGATGTTATGAAAAAGTATATTTATCTGAATCAAAACAATGTTGGAGCTCATATCAACAATCAATATCAAAAATATCATTATAACGTATCCAAAAAACACACTTTGATGCGAGATTTCCACTCGAAATTTCACAAAACCGTGACAATACCGAATACGATACTGTATAGCGAAACACGTGTCGCGGTCAAGTGCAAATCTCACATCAATGTGTGTTTTTTGAATACGAATCAATATCAATAAAAAGCCATTTGAAAGTCTTTGATGATTCATAAAAGCTACTCTTGAAAATCATTAGTGAGCCGATAGCCTTTGAAGACATAAAATGATTAGCAATTATGAAATCTTACATTCATCTGAAAAGATATTTCGGTTTGAATAACAACCAGTCTGTAAATTACATATTATCATCGCTTTCGCCAAATGATAGAAAATGACACAGTTATCGGCAATATATGTACTCCTGGTTCTTCCACCAAATTACTCGATCCAATTTTCAACACCCCAAATAAGTCTTACAGTTATTTGGGATGTTGAGAAAAACTTCATTATAAACAGCATTCGTATACCATATGCGAAAATTCTTTCACAATAGAAATATGAGAAAAATTTTGAACTTTTATGTATTGAAATCGTTTAACTTGAGAAAAGCTTAGGTTATTGATGAATTTTATGTATATTAATATGATAATGTAAGGAAAATATATTAGTTAATAAAATCTATTATTGATTACTTTGCGAATTGGTATTTTTGTAGGCTTGAATAATGATACTAATAATGTACATACACAAAATTAGTGTCAACAGTATATATTCATGGCACACTAAACACTGAGCGTCTGTCCGACGAGAGAGGAGGAGCCTGCCTTTCGTTGACGTATGCGTGAGAGAAGAAGCCAATAAAACTGGCGCCGTTGCGCGTTAGGTAACGAAGCGGTTTACCCTCCCTTGAGAAGTTATCATTTCAAAAAGGTGAAGGTTTCTTAGAGAAGACAAAAATGAATGCAATATTAAAAAATACCAGAAATAAAATATTCAGATGAGTTTAAAAAAATATCAAGAAATGAGGTAAATAAATAATGAGTATGAAATGTTAAAATATAAGAATGCTAATTTGTCAAGAAAATAAATTATTTCGTAAACATCAAAAATGACAATATCATTAATGTAAGTCCAGGCATCACATATATTTCAGAAATCACAAACCTGACTTCATTTTGAATTGCCACTTTTGTTGCTTCAAAGTTTTGTCCATTTTAATATCTTGTGTTTTTGTACTAATCGATAGAGAATTTTGTACTTTATAACATCGATGCTGTCAAGTTTATCCAAATTTTAATTTTTTGGCTTTTTTCAGCTTATTACCGAAAAGTACTTATCTATTTATTTTTTGATTTCCATGGAATTATTTTCCAGCAGCTTGACTGCATTAACCTTTCTCGATTTCATATCATTTGTAGAAACATGTGGATTTGTTTTCCGATGGCATTCCAGAATAGCTTCCCAAATTTCGGCTACCGCAGGTGTCGGTTGATTGGTCAAACCACCAACACTGACATAAAAACTTCGCAAGTTGACTTAGGTGTCACACCAATAGGTGGTTCCACTCATGTCTCGCATGCGTTTACGCAATTATTTTTATAAAGTACTTCTCTTAGTTATTCACATTTCGTCTTCAATCAAGGATCGCCTGCCCGGTACTGACGATGCCCAATAGGCTAAAACAGCTTTCTAACGGTGGCTCTCAAATTGGAATCAATATGGGAATGATCAGAATAGTACTTATCTATTTATCTTTTGATTTTCATGGAATTATTTTCCAGCAGCTTGACTGCATTAACCATTGTTTACAAAAAGGATTTGAAGCTTGAATAACTTTTACCTATTATATGCGAGTGCTTTCGATAGCAGACACCATCTTCATGGCTCTACTCAAACTGAACGTTTCATCTTCTTGTTTGTTCTTTTATACGGTTAGAAAGCCTTAGTGCAGGTATTTGTCCTCTCCTTTTTTCCAGATGTCTCTTTGAATTGGACTGTACTTGGGTTACATCAGGTAATATTCAGGTAATATTCTTTGTGTTTCTCTAGGTACTGTTTCTAGGAATGTGTATTGTTTTGTGAAGTATATTGAATGTTAGGTCTTGTTGCGTTTTGATTTGAATTTGTTGCTAGATAAGTGAATTATGACTTTTGAAGGTATGGATGTTTAGGTTTTTCTCCTCTGGGAACACCAACACAAAGGATATTACCAGTCAAATTTAAAGAGACATCCGGATGAAAGGAGAGGACAAATACCTGCACTGAGGCGTTCTACCCGTATAAAAGAACAAACAAGAAGGTAAAAACGAACGTTCAGTTTGAGTTGTATGAAATCGTCGTACGAAACAGTTTATTAGGATGAAAAATGAGAAATCAAACTGCCAATGTTTTTACCACTTTTATTTGTAACTAACTTTACTGCAGTTTCGTCCTATAAGGACATTTTCAAACGAATACAAAACACTGCAATATCTATACACTACTATTGGAAAATCAATTACTCGGAATCCTTGGAAATTCATAAGCATTGCGGATGTAACCAGCTAAATGACCAAATCGACCTAGTATATTTGCCAGTTTTCAGATCAGTGTACCCACATTGTTACAGGAAAACAGAATTTAGGTACTTAGTTAAGTAAAGGACCGTCTGTTATTACCAACAGTGGAGTATATAGGAGGTTAACATTGTTAATTATTTCAGTTTATTATATTCCTTCGAAAATGTCCGTATAGGACAAAACTGCAGTAACGTTAGTTACAAAAACCAGTGGTAAAAAACGTAGACAGTTTTATTTTTCATTTTTCATGAATATCCCCCATCACATAGTAACGGCTAAATCCATTAGATTAGCTCATTAGGAATCAATATATCCTAATCGAGAATCCCAATCGATATTAGTTTACGACTTTTCAGTCGTGCACAACTTTATCAATGATCCATTCAATGCAAGGGGAAATAGAATTCCAATTTTATAGCAAAATTCATCGTCTTCTCACCTCAAGTGGTCGCTCCTCATAAACTTTTTGTTGCAAACAGGGCAGGCGAAATTCTTCTCGCCTGTATGCGTCCTGGTGTGCCTGGCAAGCTCGTCAGATCTGGCAAATCTCTTCCCGCATCCGTCCCAACTGCACGGAAAGGGTCGCTCCCCTGAAAAGAGAAACAGACGGTCACTTGTTGATTAGAGTAGAAATGAATGACGTGGGAACTTCGTTCGACCAAATAGTTCAAAAACTCTATGGACATCAAAGTTTCTAAAGTACCAGCCGAAACTGAAGTAAACAGACGTTTATGGCTGAAGTCGAAAATTATCTGCTGAATCACTACTCAGTAATAATAATATACGATATCACCACCACATTCTACTACATGGGCTGAAAAGTATTGGGCCTAACACATAGATGTCGCTAGTCTCGTTGCATTCACCGCTTTTTCAGTTAGTACTAACCTTCAAATGTGAGTTGTTGAAGTTTTATGGTATTCTACACATAAGTTTGTGAGTTATTGCTCTAAGAGTGACACTACTTTTGTTATTTTCAAAACAATTTCGTGTTTTAATTTTACACTGTGTCTTGATGGGAAAAAATACCGTTCGAGCGAAGCAAAGGACTTGAAAAATATTATAAGGACTCCGCTCTATCAGAAACAACAATTAAACGTTGGTCTGCTGACTTCGAACGTGGTCGTAGAGATACCGATGACGCTGAACGCAGTGAAAGTAACACCAGAAAACATAAAAAATCCACAAAATCGTTTTGAATGATCGAAAAGTGAAGTTGCGTGAGTTAGCTGATATAGAAAGAACGTGTTGGCTTTATATTGCATGAGCATTCAACTATGAAAAAGCTCTGTTCGAAGTGGGTGCCGCGCGAGCTCACTTTTGACCAAAAAGAAGAACGTCTTGAAGATTCTGAGCAGTGTTTAGCCATGTTTGAACATAAACAAACCGACATTTTTGTGTCTATATGTGACAATGGATAAAACATGGATCCATTCATTCAGGAATCAAAACGATCGTCATCCGAGTGGAGAGCAACTGTTGAATCTTGTCCAAAGCGCCCGAAAGCAGAACAATCGGCTGGAACAAAAAAACGCGTTTTTTTTCTCAGGCCCGGGACTTTTCTGCCCATGTGTCATTTCACATACCAATTATTGAATATTTTGTTCTGGTTCATATCTATGTATACATACTTTTGTGCTAAATTTTGTTTAATATCCCATGTTCTTGTTTCTGTTGAATGAAGTGTTTTCTGAACTGGGTTCTACCAATTACTCTATTTACTTGGTAAGTTAGTAATGAAAGAGATGAAAAACAAAAATTTCGCTGGTAGAGACAACTTATAAGCAAAGTTGTTTTCACAATTGTCTAATAGAGCTCTTCAAGCTTTGGTAATAGCTATAAACTCGTCGTTTACTACTGGTGTCTTTCCTTTTAGTTTGAAATCAGCAAAACTGATACCGCTTTACAAAAGACGTGCCCAGCAACTTCAGACCGATCTCAATTTCATCAACGTTATCAAAAATCATTGAAAAACTAGTCAAAACAGAATAGTGCGTTTCTTGGGAAAACATAAACCACGAATAACGCCATCTTTCATCTCCTCGAAAACGTTTACACGACCCTAAATGATAAAGAAGTGAGGGCGGCAGTATTTCTGGACCTTTTTAAGGCATTTGATTGCGTGGAACATGAAATCCTGGTGCAAAAACTCTTTCATTATGGAATCCGGGGAACAGCCTTAGAGTGGTTCAGATCTTATATTACTGGTGGAAATCAAAAAATAACATTGAGCAACAACAATTCTGATAGTGGAAAAATTATAAGCGGAGTTCCTCAGGGGTCAGTCCTAGGCCTAATTTTATTCTTACTATAAATATATAAACTTCTCAAATATGAACTTATCATCGCCATTTTCAGTGGTTTCAGTTTTAACGATATGGCAAAACTTGATCTATCTGTAGCATTCACTTTGTTTGCGAATGATACTACGGTACTTTGGCGTGATAAAGATCCTAATATTGTGACTCGGTCTGTTCACTCAGATTTAGAAAAAATAAAAAGATTGTGTGAATCGAATATTCTATCACTGAATGTTTCTAAAACAAATCTGGTAACATTCAAGTGGGATTTAGAACAAGTAATACTAGGTGAACACATGATTGAAACAAAGCCAAAAAACTAAAAGAAGATATGAAAAATAATGCTGTACAGTTATGTTCAAACAGTTTCAAGAATATATATTTATACTGTAAATATTTCCAAGTTGAAACGATACTGTATTTTCAGTTAATGACTCGTATTGAGAATTCTATTCTCTGTATCGTGGGTTTTTGTTACGACACACACTGCAACTATATCGGAAACTGCAAATCAAATAGTTTTCGTTAATATACCTACCTGCAGCTCCCATTTACTCTTAGAAGACCTGAACAACCAAACTCAAGTCGTTAGAAGGCAATTTGTAAACGTTCCTGTTCCAAACTAACGGTAATCATTTACAACATCGTTTACATGAACGTTTAGAGGGAGTATTTAACGGTTGACCGTATCGTATAAATCATCCGATAAGCAACGTGGCGCTTCTTCTTCTTCTTCTCGGTTCGCGGTAAACTTCGCCTTGTTTCTAATTAAATTATTCGCCGACACCTAATTAGAAACTTCTTGATTTTCAAAACATTTACGTTTACTGTTCAACATCAGATTGCGTATACTTCATAACTTCCTGCTGTTCCCGCAGGGGAAATTAGATCTTTGGCAGATGGGAGTGCTGAACTAGCGAGAAAACTTTCTGCCCGACCTCAGAGATACATGTGTGGAGCAAGGTAGGCTGAATATTCGGCTACATCTGATAATGAGCCTCCAGAGATATCGTTGAGTCATACAACAGAGTCTATAAATTGGAAACTTGTATATTTTCCTCAGTTCAGTAGAAGGTATGAGGGAATTACCTGAAATGTACATTATACGATTCGACTTGGAGTTTTTGGAAATTTTTGTTATCTAAGTGAGGAAATATTAGGTGTAGAGTAACATTGAGATGGCTCATGAACTTGTTGATAATTTTAAAAATAATTGGTAATAGTAGATGAAAAAAATTGTTGAACACTTTAAAAAATTCAATTCTAAAAAATAATTTGATTTTTTTTAAAGGACAAAACACAAGTACTACAGGAAAATTCTAAAGGCGCTCTCAGAGCGGTGCCTGCGCGATTCACATTGAATTTCAATCGTGGAGAATAAATACATTTGAAAAAACGTTCTCAGAAAGTTTATTTCATATGAACACAGTTCTCCAGATGAAAGAGTTCTAAAACAGTGAAGTTCGAAGTGTACCTCAAAACGATGAGGTGGAATTAAATGGTGGAATTGAATGGCCAAGCCACTTGAATACTTTACGTGAAAGTGTATCTATAGAAGAGAGACAAATCTCCAACTTTCCTTCGATGTTCTAGGCCAGAGGTCTCCAAACTTTGAATCCTTCGGGCCATAATGATTTTTTTAGTTTGTTCCAAGGGCCAATTTCTGCCCTTAACTATATTTCTAGACTAGGATAGTCGCAAAGTGCGTGACCTAAGCAAACTTACGCTTTTTTTGCATTTCAATTATTATTGTGTATTGCGATACTTAACGACATCTAGTGGCGAGTAGTGGTACTATGTACTGTCTTTTTCAGCTACCCGCTAGGTGGCATTAGGCGTAATTAAATATTTGGAATTACCGCGTTGGTTCGAGAAAGTTCTGGTTCTAGCTAGTGTATTTCGATCACCTCGAGATGGTAGTAATATATGCATATAAAAAGACTAGCGGCGCAACTGCGAGTTAGTCTGCGTAGGAAAGGCGAAGGAAGCGAAACTGTCTATTGTGAAATAAAGTAATACCCGTCAATAAAAGTATTTTGATTTGACTTATTGTTTTTATGTGGGATTTGTTAGTTAGTATGGAGAAGAAGCAAAAAATCGACAGTGAATGCAGAACGTTCCAAGAAAAATGGAACTTTCAGTATTTTGTAATTGAGTCCAGTGATGAGGCGTTATGTTTAATTTGTAATGAAACCATAGCTGTTCTCAAAGACTATATATATAACATTAAACGACACTATGAATCGAAACATCTTCAGAATTACTCCAAATTTGCGAATGGAAAAATTTGAAGCTTTGAAACGCGGACTCAAATCGCAGCAATCTTTGTTTACCAAAGCGAATACTGAACAAGAGTCTGCAACTCGCGCCAGCTTTCGTGTGGCTCTTGAAATCGGAAAACGTNACAGCAATAGTAACAACAATTAGGTAATCATTGGCTGTCGCGGGCCAGATTGATGACAGTAAATCATTGGCTGTCGCGGGCCGGATTGATGACACTGGCGGGCCGGATTTGACCCGCGGGCCGTAGTTTGGAGACACCTGTTCTAGGCTATCAAGGTTGCATGTGATATTTGCGTCTCCAATAAAGGGAATTACTCTTTTTGGGATGGAATCCAGCAACCTCAGGGTATGTTTGGGTGCAGAGTTTCATACATGAGAACAATACTCCAAAGAAGGTCTGATCTGAGCTTTATAAAGCATCAAAAGTTTTTGAGGTGTGTACAGTTTTCTGGTTCGGAATAGTGTTCCAAGCTTTTGAGAAGCAGCCTTTGTGATTCCAGCGACATGGCTGTGCCAAAACATATTGGTGTCCATTTCAACTCCCAACACACTTATCGAAGCAGAAAGCTAAAATTGTCTGTCCTGACATTGAAATATTCGGTTCGGAGACATTTACTGGTTACTTTCATCACAATTCAAAATCACTTCAAGATGCTCATTGAGATTTACAACTTCCTGCTGCCGGTGAAGATGTGCATCTGTAGCCGATGTTCTGGAATCCAAATGGAATGACGAAACAAGTGTGCTGTCTTTGATATACAATAAAAAAAAGTTGCATATAATATGAATCCCTGGGGAACACCAGCGTTGATGGTGAAAGTATTCGAGAGATATTCATCGACGGTCTCTTGCAGGAAACGTTCTTTCAGGAAGCTGAAGAGCCATACACGAAAGTGATCCGCCAAGCCATAGCTTCGAAGTTTGCCAGCAAACCCTTATGGCCACACACGGTCAAGGACCATAGAAATATTAAGCGCAACAGCTCTCAATTCTCCATGTTTCTCGATTGCTTTATTTCAAATATTTCATTATTGTATTGTAATGCACTGTGTATTGGAATTTCTTAAAGTATTGAAATTGATAATCAACCTAGAACTTCTCAGATTCATATAAGTTTTGCCACTTTATTTAAAAAATACAGACTCTTGGTTTCTCAAGTGATTTGGTTTCTATCAATTTCTCAATCCCTAATCAGTTTTCATACAAAACATATCCATGAACTGGTGAACGTTGTTATTTTTTCAGCATATTGAAACAATACAAATATGAACTCCGTGCCTATGGGTAGTGAAACACGACTAATATAGTGCAAACATTAGGATGTTATGAAAAAGTATATTTATCTGAATCAAAACAATGTTGGAGCTCATATCAACAATCAATATCAAAAATATCATTATAACGTATCCAAAAAACACACTTTGATGCGAGATTTCCACTCGAAATTTCACAAAACCGTGACAATACCGAATACGATACTGTATAGCGAAACACGTGTCGCGGTCAAGTGCAAATCTCACATCAATGTGTGTTTTTTGAATACGAATCAATATCAATAAAAAGCCATTTGAAAGTCTTTGATGATTCATAAAAGCCACTCTTGAAAATGATCAGTGAGCCGATAGCCTTTGAAGACATAAAATGATTAGCAATTATGAAATCTTACATTCATCTGAAAAGATATTTCGGTTTGAATAACAACCAGTTTGTAAATTACATATTATCATCGCTTTCGCCAAATGATAGAAAATGACACCGTTATCGGCAATATATGTACTCCTGGTTCTTCCACCAAATTACTCGATAGAGATTTGGAATACAAAGACTCGTCGTTAAAAATTCTAAACAAATAAAAATGTTATATATGTAAATTTTTCCAGAAACATTATTGACAATATTCTTATGAGATATCTTCTGAAAAGAATTCATCTGTTGAATAAAAACATCTTGTAACAAGTTGCAGTTTGAAAGTCAATAACAAAGTTTTTCAGTTCATCTGGTAATTCATTAAATGCATGTAAGCCATTATAAGCAGGAGAACAGAAATTTACTCTATTTTTACAAATTGGTATATGGAAGTGATTTTGAGAACGAGTATTTACTTGATGTATATCAGAATTCTTCATAAAACTATTTCTATTCTTGAAGATATAGAGAGACAATTCAAAAATATATAACGATGGAAGTGTTAAGATTTCATATTTGCTGAAAAAACTTGTACAGCTCGCGGTACTAGACACATTCATGATGCACCTGATACATTTCTTGTGCAAAGAAAACTTCCTGAGACGTGGTTGACCATCCCCAGAAACAAACACCATAGCGCATACGACTTTCCACTTGCCAGAAGATAGCACTGCGAATGAAGCACTGATGTCAGACTGGAACAAGGTACTTTCCAATCGAGGTGTTCATCAATGCACATTCCTGAAAACGTGACATGGGTGGCAGATTTGGAAAATAGTTTATCATTTACAGTGTGATCGGGTTTTGTACAAATTTATTGACGGTTGTGAAACCGAAGATATTGTGTCTTATCCACATTGAAGAATAATGAGTTGTTATATGACCACGTAGCCAATGATCGGTAATTATTACAACATGTTCCGAACCAGTTTGACGTTCATTTGCGAAATATCATCTCAGAGATTTCAGCCTCGCAGATGAGCCTCGAAGTGGTCAACGTATCATAATCCAGGATGAGGTTTTGAGGACCCTGGAGGAGACTGACCCATCACGAACGGTTCGTGCTGGATGGCAGAAGAACTGAGCATTAACTCCCATGCGGTTTTTGATGGTTTATAACGTATTTATTGAAAAGATCAAAAATTTCGAAAAGTGGGTTACTAACAATTCGAACCTTTGAAAGGAACGGTCGAAATCTATTCTTCTTTGCTCTTACTGAAGCAAAACGATTCTTTTTTTGGATCGGATCGTCACGTGTGATGCTAAGTGGGTCATCTACGACAACAGTAAACGTTTAATAAATCACCGTCCGAAAATCAAACGAAGTGAGCGTCTAAGTTCTGCCTCATCCACCATACTTCCCAGACCACTGGTCAATCGACAACGATCTTTTCAAGCACGTCGATAACTTTCTCATCCGTAGAACCTTCACCAATCAGGACCAGGCATAAACAGCCTTCATCGACTTCATCAAATCCCACGCTCACAATTTTTATACTGACGGAATCAATCGACTTGTGGTACGTTGGCAAAAGTGCAATGATTCGAATCGCGTTTATTTCGTTCGAATTGAATAAGTATTTCAAATTTTCAGTTTGCCCTTCATTACCCTTGAGAGCAGATTCTATGTCGATCTTCATTCGATTACTTTTCAGATTATATAGGGCAAAACTTCGCGAATCAATACCATACTGAATGTTACTATTTATGAACAATCTCAATAGCAACATTCAGTTCTCACTCGAAACAGAGATAGAGAAACAGATAAATTTCTTAGACCTGGCCATTACACATAATCAGAATTAATTTGAGTTCAATGTTTTCAGAAAACTCAGCTATACAGACATCACCATCCGAAGCGATTCTTTCCATCCAAATAGTCATAAATTAGCAGCTTACAACTCAATGTTGCACAGAGCATTCGCACTGCCTTTGTCTGCAGATAATCTTGCTAGGGAAATTGATACAATTACTATGATTCGACGTTTTCAAACCATTCCTTGACATTCAACCACAAGTTTCCGAATCTGAACGATACGGAAATTCTGCACTATGCAAGGAAGGGTTGCAAACTCAATTATTTATAATCGTTGGAAATTTACAAGCATAAACATTGCGGGTGCAATCTGTTAAATGATCAAATCAATTTAATTCACTCTACGGTTTTAAAATTGGCACATCCGCATTGTGAACTGTAAATACAGGTACTCAGTCAAGTACCTGAATGGTATATATTGGCGAATGTAATGAATCATTGTTAGTTTATTGTATTAGTTTAAGAATGTCCATATAGGACGAAACTGCAGTAACGTTAGTTACAGTTGAAAGTGGTGAAAAACATAGAAATTTTCATTTCTCTTTTCATTATGATCTCCTACCACGTAGTAAAGGCTACATGCATCAATTTTTTTAAGTGATTATCTTGTCATTTTTCGAAAATCTCGCACCTGCCACCAATTCACTTGAATGGAAAATAAAAGAAATCCTTATCATTTTGCAACAAGCTATCCAATTAATTCTGAAAATTCTGATGGCAATGAACCCAACGTGCATCTCCCTGTTTATGCTGGAAATGGTAATTCGGCTGATTCTAGTTTAACAAACCAAATCAATTGACGATTGTTTCATGTCGGTTAGACAACAAACAGGATCTGTCCAATTTGAATGGATATTAAATAATTTCTCTACAGAAAGATTGATTTTAATTTGGATTGTTCCATGAAGTTGAATCATTGAAAAAAGAAAGATTACACGAGTTGGCAGTGATTAAAATTATAAGGTTATGATTGAGTGATAAGGTCATGATATATTCATTAAATAATGAAACAATTTCCACTTCAAACAGACTCTTGCGTCTTCTAAGAATTGTACAAGATTACTCAAAAGGAAATAAATTGCATGTCGATATTGAAGACAAAAAAACATCGAAAATGATGGGAATATTCTGAAAAGCTACAGAATCTCCGAAATTAATTCTCCATTCAAAATCGTTATCCATCGTATCTAATTTCTTTGTTCTTTCCTGCTCCTCGTAGAATAATTAGATTCCTTTTCTCTTCAGGAAGATTTTCATTAATCCTTCTGATGAATATATCGAGACTTTTGATAAACCGTTCTTGATAGGTATCATCGAGAAACTTAACGAACTTCTGATTGAACTTTCGAAATTAATTTATTAAATGGAGTTTCTTGAGAAGATCAGTCAAGTTCTGATTGAAAGATTGATAGCATCTCATATTACTCCACTGAGGAGCAAATAACAATCAGACAGATATCTGGTTACAGTTGATTCCGAAATACTTCGTCTTGGAGTTTTGTCATGTTATTATGATTCCTTAGACAACAGTCAATTTGCTGTAGAAAAAGAATAGGAAATAATATAATTTCAACAATTGCTTTAATTCATTTTACGTTATTATTCAAGATCTGATGTGGAATACAATAAAAAATATTCAGTGAAATTTGCGTTGGAACAATATGCCTAGTTGGTTGATGAGTTCATGGAAAATAATATTCAGATATATCATCTTGGTAATCTTGTATATTCATTAGGTCAGCGATTGAATTAGTTCAATTCATCGGTCAATGAACAATCTTAGTTTTGTATTTCGAGCATCGAACGAAACTGCATTTCACTAGTTCGGACTTTCATTATCTAACATGATATAAATTGATTTGAAATACCTGAAAAAATCTGTAAAAAATTAAAAGAGATTAGCTGAAAAATAACAATTAAATCAAGCAAAAAAACTTCGACTCTCAGTATCCACAATCATCTTCGGGTGATAACTGCACTTATTTCTTCAAGATCTGACTATTTATAGGTCATTCAAGTGCTTTCACCTATCCCCTCTTCCCTCACTCCGCTTCATCGGTTTTAGCAGAAGCTGACCGTTTGGCGGGAGGTGGTCGTGTTACGCTTGATTGGAGGTTTCCATATGTTGCGTATCTCTACGCTAGCTTGGCTAAATGCGTTGTTGGACAATATTTATGCGACTTCTGTGAATTTTCTCTTGAACCAGTGTTCTTCCTTGTAGATGATTTCAGCTTGAGCCCAATTGATGTTATGTTGATGAGGCCCAACGTACTCTGCTATTCCTGATTTGCTGGTTTCTCTTCGCTGTGTGTCTTTCTTATGCTCAGCAATGTGAACTTTCAATGATCTCTTAGTTTCACCGATGTATGATTCTCCGCACTCGCAGGGTATCCAGTAAATGCAATTTTTGGAATTTCAGTCCGCGTTTGGTGGTCTGATTTTTGTGAGGCAACTACAGATAGTGTTCTCAGATCTGAAGCAGGTTCTGATCTAATACTTGGACCCAATCCTTTTTATCCTTTCCGACAATCCTCTGATGTAGGGAAGTACAAGTTCTGGTTGTGGCGGCTTCTTGTCCTTTGTCTTCCGATCTTCTAGCTAAAGCGTGTTCCACCATCAGTTTGGAGTAACCATTTCGTTGAAAGTAATTTTTTATGATGCCTAGTTTCTTTTCGAGACCTTCCTTTGTATTACAGAATCCGAGAGCACGGTCTAGTAGAGTCTTGATGATTCCTCTCTCAGTCGATTGATGGTGGTTGGATTCCTGTCGGTCCTATTCACCAATACGTGTAGGAATGGTAATTCATTGTGGACTTCCTTCTTCATTGTGAAAGTGATGGAAGGACTTATGTTGTTGATGTGCTCCAGGAAGGTGTCTAGTTCTGCATTCCCATGGTTCCATATTATGAAGGTGTGAAAGTGGCGATCCCATTGGCAGTCCCTCATCTTGCGTAAAGAATTCGCCCTTCAGTTGGAAGTAGCAGTTTCGTACACAGCATCCTAGTAATTCCATGATTACTTGTATCGGTAAGTTTGTTCTATCTTTCAATATATGATGGAATCGGCCGATACTTGATGAAAATCCATAACTAACGTATTCTAAAAACACCTTATTGCCATTGTATGGCGAAACACGTGTTTCGTTTTTGTAGAACTGTCTAGTGAAAATCACACTGTACGCTATGACCGATAAAGCGGAGAGAGAAGAGGGTATAGGTGAAAGCACTCGAATGACCTATAAATAGTCAAACCTCGGAGGAATAAGTCCAGTTATCACCGGAAGACGATTGTAGATACTAACAATCGGAACGTCGAGAAGTAACTTGGTTTGGAATCTTTCAATTTTTTGTTTTTCTTTTCTTGTTAATAATTTTTTAATTTTCATCTCGTGTTAATGGTATAATTTTTTGATTTTTTGGTTTTTGCTTGTGTTTCATTTCATTGTAATTTCAGTTTTTTTTGCTTAATATAATTGTTATTTTTCAGCTAATCTCTTTTAATTTTTTACACATTCTTTCAGTTATTTCAAATCAATTTATATCATATTAGACAATGGAAGTTCGAACTAATTAAATGCACCCCGAAACATTGTCAACTATCTTCAAACAAAAATCGAACGAAACGTTTCGACAAGAACCTAAATTTTAACCTAAAAACCTAAAACGTATAGTTCACTGATACTGTTTCATAGCGGCAGCAGAGAGCTTTGAGTATGTTCACAGAACAAACGTCGTTCAACTCTCCAAATTTTTTTTTTTGAGAAAAATATGACTAAAGATTTGCTAGAAATTTTTCATGTGAAACAACTGTTGATGTGAAACATAAATACCCGCACATAAAACCGAATGCTGGCGTGGCGACGGGTCGCCTTGCGCAAGCGACTGTGCGATTCTCTTTCCACTATTTCTCTCGCTACACTGAACTCGGATACCTATAGTGTATATAATTGTCTTCACTACAGAATACATAACCTGTGTTTCACTAAATAAATAGTTTTTGAAAATAATTAAAACTAAAATATGTCTGGCACTGATAATTTAGAAAATGAAAGTGAGCAACCTTCTGCCAAGAAAGCAACATCGCACTAAGACACACTATCAAGTCATCAGTAATTATATTTTATAAATCAAGTGTGCATTTAGCTGTGCATTGACCCCGCGTATATTTGGTCTGTCTCAAGGGTCAGTAAATGAAAAACTAATCTCTTAGTAGTTGAAATTAACACAATTTTCATAGCATATAATATTTCTAAATCAGGTATTAATTCATTTTAATTTCATTTTTATGAAAATACTTGCATAAGGAATAAATTTTATAGAGACTGATAAAATTGCATTTTTCAAAATCAGTTGATAGCGAGAATCGTACGATTTTTTTCTTATTTGATGGTAGAATTCATATTGAAACATTCATTACATTACAGATATTTTTAATTTAAGATCTGTAGTGAGATTCTTGAGTTTACTAGTATATTGAAGCCACATTGAGATTTCTCATGTTTATTTCAATTAGATATTTTTTATGAATATTTCAGTACACACAGTACACTCATCACAGGGTTGATCAATATTAATATTGATGTTTCATATCTGCCATGCATTTGTTTTGACCTATGAAAAACATATAACTCATTTTCAGTGACTAGCTAGAAACGAAATTTGCTGAAACTGAAACACGGTTTCAATATTATTAATAATAATAATAATATTTATTTACCAAAATTCCAAATCAAGTTTACGAAAGTGATGGAAGGACTTATGTTGTTGATGTGCTCCAGGAAGGTGTCTAGTTCTGCATTCCCATGGTTCCATATTATGAAGGTGTGAAAGTGGCGATCCCATTGGCAGTCCCTCATCTTGCGTAAATAAATTTCAATTTATTTTAGGTGGATATCTGCTATGCCTCCCCACCCTAATATCCCATATTGTAATCTTGATTCTATTAATGCGTGGAACGGAACCTTCATATGGTGAGTATTCAAAATTTCCATCAAATATTTGAATTTTGGGAGCATGTACCTACCTTAGAGTATTGACGATATTCTGAGCGTGTATATATCATCTCAAGTGTCGATCTAATGTTATTCCCAAATGTTTAAAACTAATTGTGTAATGGATAAGTTCGACTGTATCAACTTTCAGTTAAAATCGTTTCATACTGAGGTAAATTATTTTTGTAGATGGCAAATGAACTTGGTTTTGTCATAGTTTACTGTGAGGTAATTCTGGTCGAACCATTTCAAAACACTTCCAAAATCTAACTCAATTTTGCTTTTCAGGTTGTCCCATGAATCATCTTTGTACAACACAACTGTATCGTCAGCAAAGCTGTAGATTTCTCCTCCACACATCAGCGTAAATAGTTTATTCACATAAATAGTGACAAGAATGGGTCCTAAGACGGTACCTTGTAGTACTCCACATGTGATTGTTTGTTGAGTGCCTTGGAGAGATCGAGAAATATACCAATTGTCATTAATATATCTTTCATACCTTCGTATATTTTTTATGTGATTTTCGCAATTGCATCCTGAGTGGATTTTCCCTGTCTGAACCCATACTGTCTATCTGAGATCATTTGATATTTATCCAGATATTGTGTCATTCGAACTTTGATTACTTTTTTTAAAATTTTTTGTTATATTCGTTATGAGTGACACGGGTCAATAGTTCTCCGGTTTTGTCTTTTCTCCTTTTTTAAAGAGAGGTTTCACAATGCTCAGTTTGAATCGCCTTGTTTGGGATTGAACCAATAAAATTGGCGATGAGAAGGACAGCATGTAGAAGCATTTTTATGTATATATTTATTTCAGTTTATAATTTCCGTTATGACCCAAAATGCCACTCTATGATATTATTTAAAACCGGTGTTTTGAAATATACTGGAAATAAGCAAAAACTCAAACACACCAAATTATTTTGGTAACGGGCAAATAACACTTCATCGTTTAGAAAACAATAAACTTTTTCAGTTAATCATTGCTTTTTGTTTGAGGATATTTTTCCATGATATAATGTTTAACTGGGAGTTTGCTTCTCCTGATTTCTCCGGGCGAATAGAAACCTGAACAGGATAATAGAACAGGATGATGAAAGAAGTTATGAAATTGAATTCGTATAACTCACTTTCATCTATAAATGTTATCGAATTTCTGTCTGTTCTTCAAATGGTAAAAGAAAAATCTGCCTTCCACAATAATAAAGAATGATATTAGAAGACATGGGGTACGAATTTTGCAGTACACATTAGAAAAAAAAAACAGTGTTACAGTCTTTTGGATTATTCTAGCCCAAAATTCGAATTAATGTAATTTTTCGACATTATTTCGAATAACAGATACTTTAACGACTTAAATTTATTGATGTATGCTGATCACCAAAAATCTGTGAAACAATGATCAAATACCCACTTCCATGCGTTCCAAGTCGAAGACTGGGGTAGCAAAATTTATTCTGGTTTCAGAGAAGATGACACAGAACACACCCACCTCATAATGAATCCTCCAGTAAAGCGACTTGACATCGCTTGAACCCGGAATCAAGATCGCTCATTTAAATATCACTTTGCTGCGAGCTTTCTTACATAAAACCGTTTTTTATGTCGTCAATTAAATGGGGGCAGGCTTCGAAGGCAGGAAAGTAAATAGACGGTGAATTTACTGACAAGGTTTCAGAAATCGAAGATCATACATGAATGTGTTAGGAATCAAACGTTGAAAGGTAAGACCTCGTTAGTCCTTAGCTGGCACAAGTTTCGACTCATTTCAATTTCAAGTTTAATTTATTCTGTGAGATACACTCTACCTCATGACAAATCTTCAATTCAAATTTTCAGAAGAGATTTCATGAGGATTATAGAAGGAATTGAAATTTGAAATATTGAAAAACATGTCACAAGACCTATCAAGTGTGTTTTAACTGTGTAGAACAAATTTTCCCGAGGTTGTCACTACCTACTTCAATCGCTTTGATATTCTTAATATCTGTAAGTAATAAACCAAATCGAAAGTATTATTGATCTTTTTGATCTTTCAAATTGCCTTGAATAAGTTTTTGATTGTTTTCAATGATGAGTAAGGCATAATAATGACCAGATTCAACGCCAGAACCACAGTGAACAATGACTGCATGAAGATTATAATAGTGGTCTGCTAGATTGAAGTGTTCATCTATTTCGAACCTTCGTAAAAGTTTGGTGCTTCCGTCAGAGGTTGACTCATGTTTGAAGCTCATCAGTGTTATTATTAGTTTGACTTTAGTTCAAAACTACTCTACATATACTCGTATACAAAAAAAGGAGCACGGACCCCTCATTTTTAAAAATGGGAAGCGGGTGCGAATCGAAGCGTTCAATAGATAGTGTCATTAAAAAAATTCCATTCAAGTGATTTCGTCAAAAAAAATTCAAGATTACAAAATTACATGGGCTTTCCTATATATCGAGGAGGCCCCGGGGTAGAAGCCCCGCCTCCCCTCCCCTGAATCTGGCCCTGCAAACACTATTGGAGAATGAGGAGTATATTGGAAATAATGTCTTTTTCATTGAATAATTATGTTGCATTACTAAACAGCTTGTATATTTTAGGAATTAGGAATTATTATTTACGCGATAAAGCTCAAAAGAAAATTCCTCGCCTATAAATTCGTTAGAGCTGATTTATCGCAAGAGGGCGTCGAAGCATTTAATATCCATTATGCCTTGTTCGGGATAGTATAGATCCTCGCAATAAATCGGGATTAAAACTTAAATTAGAGAACTTTTACTGCGGGCCCTGTTAACATATGTCGGATTTGGCGAATTGCTGCATCTCGCGTATATACGGATTAGTGCACAATGAGTTCGGAGCCGGACATGGCGATTGTTTGTTGGAATGTATTCTCGAATGGGAAACAGCAATCTGTAATGCGGGGTGAGTATTCGATAAGTTTTCAATTACACCGGAGTAGTTCCGTATTTGATCAATTCGAAGAAGTAATCAATAGGTTGAAATATCAAGTTGGTATCACGAGAGCATGATCGAAATTATTATTCTGAATCAAAGATCTACCCAGAAACCATTTTAAATCTTCCATTGGTGCGCCTAGGATGAAATTAAATTAGATGGGAAAGTTTTGAGAATGAGGAAAATAAGCAAAACTGGTACTGAATAACACGATTTAGAGAGAAGGAGCACGATTTAGGGCAAGGATAATTGAGGTTCTGGAATCAAAGAATTATTAGAAATCAAAAAACGTCTGAATACTATATCAAGAAGAGATACATACGTACCCTACACAGTAGGTCTTGTTGCAAGATGAACGAGAAACAACTGCCGGAGAAGTAGTCGATTTTCGGCATACATTCACCAGGACCTACTGTGTAGGTATCTTGGAAGAGATGAATGTTGAGAGATTTTATTCGAAATATTTATGTTTTCGAAGAATTATTAGTTTGAATTCGAGAAACAACTGCCGGAGAAGTAGTCGATTTTCGGCATACATTCACCAGGACCTACTGTGTAGGTATCTTGGAAGAGATGAATGTTGAGAGATTATATTCAAAATATTTATGTTTTCGAAGAATTATTAGTTTGAATGTGGTCGACAATATTTGTCTTTTTGTGAATTTTATAGTTGAGGATTGCAATGGATTAACATGAGAAAAAATAAATGAACATTAGAAATACTGAAACTGAAATAGTCGGATGATTTGAAAAAGTATATAAAAAATGAGAGGGAATAAATTGAAAGTATTATAATAATGAATAATCACTGTTTATTGGCTATTGATAGTGAAATCTTCTGAAGAAATAATTAGTTGTGAAGTATTAATAGTGTTTTCGTGAATGTCATTAATAATTATGACTCAATAAGGATTCTTTGAGTAGGTTTCTTTTATCTTGAGGCTGGTGATTTGAACAAGGACGTTGGAGATCATCATTTATATCCGTTTATCACAAATCATTTTGTGTATTTCATTTCCAAAATAATGTTACTTATGTGTTTAAGAGTAGAACAAAGGAATAGTAGTTTAATAATTTCGGGTTACTTCAAAATCAATGCACGGAATTCTGTATGCTTAGTAAAGTGGATGGGGCATTATAGAATCCAAAAGGTATTCGAAGTGATTTGTTCACAGCTGGAAAAACTATTACAAGAAAAAACTTCAGTAGAAGCCTAGAGGCCTTGGGGCAACGAAGGAGTGGATACCCTTGATTTTTTTGCTATAAAAAAGAATAGTTCAAAACTACTCTACATATACTCGTATACAAAAAAAGGAGCACGGACCCCTCATTTTTTAAACAAATAAATGTCGTACTTTATTAGTTCCCATTTTAGTAAGTAATTTCAACAGAGTTCTTACATGGTATAAAAAAGTTTAGTGATGAAGGAAAACTCACTAAGGCCTTGTCTAGGCGTGGGTGTTCTTTCATCGTGTATGGTTATTGAATAATTATAGGTATACTATTAATAGTGTATTTGACTCGTAGACATATAGACAATTTTGCAGCATTTAAGGAACACTCAAGTAATGTATGCAGTTAAAAGAGCATAAGAAAAAATATAGAGAAATATAAAGAATGTGAACATGAACCCATTTCCTCTGGGTGAGTATAGTAAAGCAAATGATCGTATTTCATGCATTCGAGAGAGCAATTAATCGATGTTTGCAAGATGAATATTTGTTCTTTCAACGATTGTTTTCGTTGAGCATGTTGTGTTCAGTTGCGCATTGGTTTAAATTCTTGTATTATGCTTGTGATCTACATAGTTCAGTTTTCTTCGCTTTTTATGTTGTTCCACAATGGTTTCTAGGAAGTGAAGTTGTCTGAGATCGAGCAAATTTGATTATTTGAAACATGTTTCCGATAAATATATAAATTTAAAAACAGAGATGCATAAGAAAGTAATATTGAAAATTGAGGAGTTATGAATCGATGAATGAATATTATATTCAATGGAAAAAGTGGAAGACTATATTTTCTGCAATTGCTCAGAATATATTTGTTTTCATTTATTGAAACATTATTGGGAATTTCACCTGAATTAAAATGGACTTCACACATGAAACTCTTTAGATAACTCTTTGGAATGATGTCGTGTTGCTTGGAAACAAGTCTCTTGTTCATTACACTCATATGACACTTTGTCATAGACAGGGTGGTGCAATAAGGTACCATATAATATTTTCAAATCATTTCTTCAATGAGTTGTTCACATAAACAGCAAAATACTCAAATTCAATTTCATTCAATATCTGAAACGAATCTGAAATATAATGACACAATATGTTCTGTCTAGGTTTAAATTAGTCAAAAGTGCACACAAGTATCCACACTTTCCAAAATTGTCGTATCTGGAATTTTGCATATGCAATTATCAAGTATAAAGGATCATTTATCGCCAATAAAGAATACGTCCAAAAGACTTATTCTGCAGATTAGTGTTCGTACATCATTCATTAGTAGTGACAAATTATAGACCGACCATTAAAGAATGTATCAACCTTAATAATAGTTATAATAAAAGCGATTCACCGCCGAAGTGGAAATAATTGTCATCGCAACCACCTGCATACTTTCCTCGAAAGTTTCGAAGTTGAAGAGTTAATTCAAGCGCTGAATTCGTACCGCCGCCACCGCCGCTTTATTGATTCGAACCGCCTCCAGCTGCGCGCATTGCAGTTTCTGACAGCTTCATCCACGTTTTCTCTCCCCTCCCATGCCACCCCATCGTCTATTCTCTTATAGATGGTCATTTCGTTATGTTTGATTCTGATTCAATCGTCACTTTTAGCAAATTTACTCGNTCATCCACGTTTTCTCTCCCCTCCCATGCCACCCCATCGTCTATTCTCTTATAGATGGTCATTTCGTTATGTTTGATTCTGATTCAATCGTCACTTTTAGCAAATTTACTCGCTCTGAGCGGTTTTACGGAGCGATTTCCTTTCGCCGACTTAACTCGATTTGAAACTTTTGATCGGGATCTCGTTTATTTGGTTTATGGTTATGAGATTGTCGGGATTTTTAGTGGATGTCGGAGAAAAATAAGAAGGGCGAAAGGATATTCCGCCGAGAGAAAGGAGTATACTTGTTGCGTTCTTCGACCGGATATTGAAAACTAATAATGCGGATATTTCTTCTGCCATAAATTGCATACTTGGTTGAACATTTTTTATGTATATGGAAAAGGAACATCTGAAACAAATTAAAGAATTAACTGTCTTAAACAAATTCATTTCCGACAGTATTTCATTAATCACAAACTAATTTATTTACAACACTTAGCAACTGACGCTTAACTTATTTCTACTTTTTTTTTTCTTTCGTGTAATTCAATGTTTATATGAAAGTAGCTGTTTCAGGAGGACTTTCTTTCAGTTTGTGTCTGAAATTTATTTCTTTGCATGATCTACACATCCATGTATAGAGTTACTTATTTTCAAATTGAATAATCCTTCCTTTCTTTGGAAGATTCTCTTATCTATTCTAAAATCCTTCTTTAGTGCGCAAATTTTAGCTTCCTAGGACTCACCAGTTCGAAGAAACAGAGATGAAAAAGTAATTTTCATATGTAAATGCTCCCCTTTTGACCACACGGTAGGCGCCCCAGTTAAAATATTTGAAAATCCTTTCTTAGTGCTGCATCCAAAACACAATAAGCACCTATATACAAAATTTCGGCATCCTAGTACTAACCAGTGTGGAGATACAAAGATGAATGCGTGTTAAAAATATTGTTATATATTATATTACAAGTGATTTGGACTCTGATGTAAATAATAATTGATATCGATACAGGTGGCATCAATTTATTCATAGCTCAATTTATCTTAACTTCGACAAAGAGTTCACGCAAAACTACTCTCAACTAAACATCACTTGAACTTCTTTAAACTGCCGAGAGTTTCCGCGAAATAGCTTCCTCGCAATAAATTTTTAAATCTAATATATTCGACTATGAAACATTAATCTTGTTACACCAGAGACAAGTCGGTTTTTGTAAGTATTATAATGAAACATTTCATTATTAGAACGTCTAGAATGAAAAATGGAACAGTCAAAGCCCCAGGGTAGTGGTTGTTTAAGTGAAATTAATAACTCAAGAGCATCCATCAACAACGAGAGTCCTCGAGGAAGCGGACAATTTTTCTTGACGTAATGATTGAGATTGATATAAAGCGTTGAAGTTTCATAACAATTTTTGTCATTTCAATATGAAGTACGATCTTTAGAAAAGCCATTTTGTTTGATTTTTTTACTTTTCAGTTTGAATATATAACAATATTTTTGTTTAATTATTTTCAATATATTAAATTAATGGTTCCAGACTAAAAAGAAATTATTACAAAATGCATATCTACAATCGAGGAAGTGAGTATTTAAGTTTATATTTGTCTATGTATCTCTGTTCGTGATGTATCCTTAACATTTAATCTCGGTCATACATTTTTTGATATTTGAATCGCATCTTAAATTTTCAGACGGAAAACTGTGAAGCTTTGGTCCTAAATACCGGTAGGATTTCTGCCCAACTGATTTGAGCATTAATGGTATGACGATACCTACTATGATTTTGACGTGTAATATTTACGGGGATAAGTAGTTAGGTCATACTTTTTCGTTCTCATGTTGAACAACAGTGATATTTATAAAAGAACAGCTGTCTGGGATCTAATATTCCAGATTCTGAATTGAGTTCAATTCCATAATTAGCCCCAGACAAAAATTTTTAATTTTTTTAATTTTTCCTTGATACCCTTTAGTTAAGCTTGGCCCGTACAGACTGTCTGTATAATTGAATAAAAGAAGAATCAGCTGGAATCATCTCCCATGGTATAGTAGTGTTATTTTCACGAGCAATCAGTCTCAAAATATCACTATACTCTGTGATCACAATATAAATCTAACATTTAGCTGAAGGAGGCTCGTGTACTGTTCCACTCTCTTTCTGTTGAAAATGAAATCAATGTAAATGAAAACTATTACTGTGTATTTTTCTATAACAATATTATCTTATTCAGCAATCAGTTTCCAGAAGGATTATCCTCTCATTATCAAAATAATTTAACCTCTCAGATCAACTCATTTGGTTATATGTATTATTTGGTTATATAATGAGGTGTGCTCGCTGAATGGGCTCTGGAGCCATTGGAAACTGACCCTAATTTTCATCGAAAGATCATCTTCAGCGATGAGGACCATTTCTGGATGAATAGCATCATGAAAAAGTCACTGTTCGGTGAGGATTTTCAGCTGGTCCATATTTTTTTGAGAAAGACGTTGGCCAAGCTATCATTGTCAACGACGAGCATTATAGGTGGATAATTAACATCTTTTTGGTCCTGAAGTAAATGATCTGGACACCAAAGACGTGTGGTTTCAACAGGACGAAGCTACATGTCACATGGCTCATGCCACATTGGATATTCTGCACAAGCGATTTGAGGGCATGGTCATCTCATGTGTAGGTGATGTGAATTGGCCACTGAGATCGTGCATTTTGACCCCGTTAGACTTTTTTCTTTTGGAGTTTTCTTGAGACAGAAATGTATGTGAATAGCCCACAAACCACAGCGGTCTTCAAAGCTAGAAAAACCCATGCCATCGGTCAGCCTGATTTATGAGCCAGAGTTATGGAAAATTGGACGTTTCTAATGCACTCCACCCAGAAAAGCCGTGGCGGACATTTGAACGATATGGTATTCCACACATAATGGCATCAATAGGTCTTTCAAACGAATATAAATGTTTGATGATATCTAGCACAGACTTTGTTTTATTCAAATTCAAAGATACGAAGCGCTTAATAAAATACCCTATAAATATGTGTAGAAGCCCTGAAATTTCGAAATTCTTTATGTTAGGAATATATTTTCATAAAACTATTGGAAATAACATAAATCACCTGACATAACAACAACATTTGATAACATCTGTATGGATCATTATATTGTTTAGTTCCAACAAATAAAATGAGAAACTGATCTATGGAATGGTTAATGCTCCACAGGAGTTTCATATTTCCAGACAAAATCGTGCTCTACTCCATAATTCCCGGATAAATGGATTAGTAAGAGTAGAACAGTAGAATGGCCTCCGAAAACACCAGATTCAACTTCCTTAGACTTCTCTCTCTCGTCTTCTTTCAAAACACAAAGTAGTTGATAGCGGAGATTTAAAAAATCGAGCTACATCAATCTGGCAGATCGCTTCCTTGAACTATTCAGAAATTGAAACCAGAGCTCAAAAACAAAGTATTTGCGATCCAACATCAAAAAGTGTTAATTCGACCCACCTTATCAGTGATACTAAGCTGAATCACGAGTGGCGGGTCGAAACAGTTCTGTCTGGTGTATGCTCGCGAATGCTCTGTTTTCGGATTCTGGTTCCAACTAGTAGACTTGCGGTAAAGAATAGAGAATGACCCTCGTTCGGCTGTTGATATAGAAGCTTGGCTTTGCAATAAATGGCCTTGGGGAGCCTCATTTATCTTTGATATTGAAGATTGATCCTCCTTGAGATGTAATCTCTGTTTCCTTTTCAGAAATGCTGCTCAAATAATAAAGTGACGAAATTAGAATATAGGAAAGTACAAAAGGACGTTAAAAATATCTATTTTCCTGTTAGGTATTTTATGAAATGATGTTATATTCTTACTCATGCTCAATATCTAATCCAGTTATAACTGAGTCAAAATACAGACCTGATAATATATCACATTCACATTATTTCTAGACTACCGAGAAAAATGCGCTTCTGAGATTGATACGTATCCCGTGGCAAACATATCTGCCGAACGAAATAACTCCTAATGGGTAATCGCTCAATCAACTATCTGGTGTTTTGACGTTCTTTTATTTTGATGGATCTATTTCCGAGATTGTGATTACTTTCATATTATTTCGATATTGACGGGGAGTTGTTTCGATAGTACCGTGAACGTTAACAAAATCAAAATCATCTAATTTTGATGGAATCTGATGAGAGTATATTGCATCTACACAATGAGTCTAATTTTTTAGCATTCAACCTAGAGTTGCCAGCTCTAAGATTTGTACAATAAAACAGATTGTTTCATTTTATATATAGTTAACTAATCTTGTTTGAGTTATTTAATTGTTCATTATTCCCAAGAGTTTCCCAATCGGAGTTTTCCAGTTGGTCTTCTAATGTACGGGTCTTTCACGTAAATATTGTAAGCTACAAATAGCTAGATTTTCTATTCCATAATTGTTCCTTGTATCACTTACCTTGGAAATTATAACCTCTCCTACCTATGTTAATCCAAACCTCTGTCTATCCCTACAATGAGAAATCTGACCCCTTCTCTAACTACCGATGTAAAATTCATTCATTACGTTTCAAACCTTGTAAGAGTACAGAAAGAATTGAATCTTGTCTTGTCTACAGTACATCTAGCCCGGCTTTTTTCTCATCCTATCTTTCCACAAGAGTTATCGTAATTTTTGTGTGCATTGAGCATTCATACTCACGATAGAATTTCGTTAAGAAACCATATTCTTGTCGAAAGTTGAAACTTTAGTGAAGTGTGTGATATGAAATATTATGCTTTCAATGCATCTGCAAGGTAATGCTGTTCAAAGTTGATTGAATACTGAAACCTTCCAAAATTGAAGTGTTATTCAAGTGTTATTCAATGAACTTTAGACTGAATTTCCTTCGTTCACATTGAGATATCAAGCAATTGCTCTCGTAGCTATGAAAGTGGCAACAATGTGACTCAGGATAATTCAGCAAAAAATCCATTTATTATATGAAAGGAAAATAGGCAGTAAGTAGGTAGATTTCAAAGTGACCGTCCTTCTAGAAAATTTAACAAAGGCCTCATGTTCCTATGTTTCGATTCTCTAACGAATGTTTGGAAAACAGACTAAAAGAAAAAAAGTGTAATTCCATATTTATATGAAAGTAGCAGTTTCTATAGAATCTTTTTGTTTCATGTAATTCAGCATACTTCCAGAGCAAAAAAGTAATTTTCTTTGAAAGATATATTTTTATGAGAGTCCTGTTTTTGCATATTCCTCGATCTGAAAAATAAACAGGGCTGAATTAATGAAAGTTAGAACTGGAACGTCTGGCGTAGAATGAATATAAAAGAAGAACTACTCCCAAATACCAGAACTGCTACACCTTTCTCTTCACGCGTCCATCTTGTACTAAGAATATTCATTAACTTTTGTAGAAGTCAGTTAATTTTCGATCAATCATTTACGATCCATCTATTATTGTAACTGATATATTTGAGAATGACAAAAGCACACTCTGGGATAACCATATGTCATTTGGCAGTCTTCAAGATCAGGAACTAGAAACAAATGATTGTAATTCCATTTGACGGATCAAATAAAAATATTCACCATCGATTGAACAAGCTGTTGGATCTGTGCCAACTGATTATATTAGGAACCTCGAAGTTGTCAATAATTTCAATGATAACTCGATAAATTTCGATTACGAACGAATTAACAGGTTATAGCTCATTCCTACGAAGAAATAATACAACTTTGGTACTGTCTAGTTTGTCTGTAATTATCTCAAACAAAACTCTATCATAATCTATTCATCTGTATGGAATTTGAAGGTTTCTTTTGAAAACTATGATTCATATCTCTTTTATAGGCGCTAGTTTAGGATCAATAAGGTCTTATCATTTAAAGTATGACTCCTAGTACGTGTGGATGCATTCCATCATTTTGATTCAACCCCTTTTCAGTTCATCATTTCCTAACCAACCTCATGTATAAAATGTTTCATCCATTATCCAATATTACCGTATAAGTATATTATTTTCATATACAACTAGCTATGTGATGGAACTGATCGATATTTGATGAAAATCCATGATGTATTCAAAAAACACTTTATTGATGAGGCTTTTCTGTTAGATTTTCAGTAAAAAGTTTCAAAAAAACTCAATACGTATTTCGCTATAACATAGCTTTCTCAGGCGTATACACAGGTCTGAGAAAATGTTTATGAGCAATACAACTAGGATATATGTACATTTAATGAAAAAGTATGTCAAACAGTATTATACTCTCAATAACTTTCAAAATGTATCGAATTTAAATGAAGGTTTTAGTGATGTTTTATAGACACTTATGCTGCTGAAGGTGTTCAGATTTTCTGGTGAATGATTGTATAGTTTAGGACCAGAATAATATCTTTTTGGATGAGTTTTGTTGAATTTAGTTGATATGATGGAGATTTTTTTTTCGACAAACCTGGTTTGTTTACATCTGGGAGTGGGATACTCATCTCCATTGTGGAATATTCAAATCAGGCACTGACAAATGTAAAGGCTTCGTCTATTATCATACAGTTGTTGGGTGGAGTAGACTTTGTTTTTACACGCTTTATATTAGCTTCACCTGTATGTATGTATGTTTGTTTATTTGTAACTCTCCTTTTCATTTCATATCGGGATCTGTATTCGACAGAATTATCGACATTATTGCTTGATCTATTCGCGGGCAGATGGCGCTGTACGTAACCTCTTTGACATATCGACATTATTGCTTGATCTATTCGCGGGCAGATGACAGTGTAGGTAACTTCCTTGATATATCGACATTATTGCTTGATCTATTCGCAGGCAGATGGCGCTGTACGTAACCTCCTTGATATAATTCGAACTCACTTTACATGTATTTCTTCATTTGAAAAAAGTTTTTTTTTATTAACACGCGCGCCTACTGCCTTATTCGTAACCATACTTTGCGCGCCTGCTGACTTGGGCTTGTTGTCAAATTATTTTATGTTTATTAGTTTTTGATGACAGATACGTAGCGGTGTATTGTGAAAATATTTTATGTAGGTTGTCAAAAATATTTTTAGGAAAAAAGACAAATATAAATTTAGTACTCGAAGCTTTTGCATCTACCTCTGGATATGATCAACTCTATTCTCCCTGCCACCAAATTTCCGGTGTGTGAATTTACATTCAGTATCAGCATAGCACCCGTGCAGAGCCAGGGCGTTGACTAGTAAATATGTACAACAAACAGCATTAGTCTAGTACGATTCCTTGGAAAACTCCGGGTTAGATATTTAGTAGATCTACAATTATATCTTCAATAATTTACATAAGAAATTTTTACTTTCGTAGAATAATTTTGTGAAAAATTATTCGTAATTGTGGTGAACTGCAAATGAAAAAGTTACAGAAAAAAACGACTTAATCAAAATATTACTCTATAGTTCTGGGTTCCTTGGTGAATTTACCTCTAGAATTTCTAATTCAACAGAAAGTCTCGATAATAAAGATTGGACAGAATACATAATTGACTACTACGAATCTGCAAGTGTGAAAAAATTGAGTTCATACAATCAATCTGTTTCTCAAACTTTTTCCGGCATCAAAACACCGAAAGATCAAAGGAGAGAAATTTGTCACAGATATAAATAGTCTCGACCTCTGGAAATATCTAAAAGGGGTTGTTTTCAATTATTTTTTGATGAATACGTGGTGCAATTTATTTCGAGAATCCCTCGAAGAATAATAAGGTGAGCTATGTTCCCCACAAAAGCATGCTCGAGCTGAAAAGCCTTTTATTATGGCGAGATGGAATAAGGACACGAGATAGTTTACGGAACCCTATGCCAGTGCCGTTCTTGATATGTTTCATAAAAAAGTGCACATGCCACTCACATCAAGAAAAAAGGATGTACCTATTTGAGAAAAATAATTCATAGTTTGGATAAAAATTTTACTACAATAGGGAAAAATTCTAAAAGTATTTTGCTATTTTGCGCTATTGCTCACGATGAATACATTTCTTCACGATCATTATGCATTTTCATAGCAAAAAATGAAAAAAAAAAAATGTAACGCAAGACATACCGTGATTCCGAAACGACTATCATATATATTAGGAAAACGTAAAACATTTTTGGAGAGTATAAAGAATCATATTGCACCCTAAAGATGAAAATTTTGAAAACAAACTTTCATTAAAGTTTAGTTCAGAATAATTAATTGCAGTCAACATGAATCATACCCCCTGCGTACCAAATATTATTGTCACTATCGTACTTGGATTATAGTTGTTATAGGTGAACTATTATTTTTCATCATTACTAACAGTGTCTCGATGAACCCGAACAGCAAAATACTGCTATTCGGCAACTATTTGATTCTATGAATCGACTGCAACTATTTGATTCTAGGAATCATCAATTGCTATTTTTTAATGAATTTGTGAACTACGAATATTTATTGTCATTTTGTAATTCAGAGTTGGGGGTCTACTCGTTTTCAACAACTTTTCAAATAAATCCTTCAAGCTTTTGAAAACATTTCTGCTCTGTTACAATGACAATTTGGACATTTTTGCACTACAGGACTTTCTAAGATCTAAGATCTTTCTAGGATCGCTGTAAATTATACTTATCGCATACTTTGTTGCATGCTTCTGATATATACCGCTTTCAACGCAATCAAGCAAGCTAGGTTTCTTACTTGGTTTAATGATATTTTTTGAAGCGAAATTATTAGTTGTTTGAAAATTAATTTAACGTCAAGAAAGAATTATGATTATTTCACAACTGCAATGGGCCTATGACTTGAGCTTTAAAGAAGAACCACAAATATATCGAGTGATCCAACGAAAAGTATGCACCTTGCTTTTCTCTTTTTTTTGTAACTTAACGCAAAAATGCTCGGACAGGTCAATTTTGCTTTTAAGAATGTCTGGTGTGGCATATTAGGTAGTCATATCGTAGGACCACTTTTTATTCCTGGGAATTTAACTGGTGAGGTCTACCTGAACATGCTTGAAGATACAATTGATCCTCTCATAACAGAAATAATTGAAAATGACCAAAATCATAATGATGATCGGCTTCATTTCCAGCAAGATGGAGCACCTCCTCACATGTTGCTCCGGTAAGAGCGTTTTTAGATGACCGGTTTCCTGGACGGTGGATTGGAAGGAGAGGCCCCATCGAATGGCCTGCCAGGTCACCTGATTTATCGCCTTTAGACTTTTTCCTTTGGGACACATTAAAAATAAATGTTTTGCTACACAGCCCGAGTCCATAGAAGATCTTCGCCAACGAATTATAGCAGAGTGCAGAAGTATAACACCTGATATGCTACAGAATGTTAGGAATAGATTTGAACAAAATCTGTATTTATTGTATGGAAGCAAATGGGTCACATTTTCAGCACTTGCTGAAGTAGGGTTCTACTGAGTCAATTACACATTTCAAAGTACTGGGTTGTAGTTGTTTTTCTTCATAATACCTACATGTTTGAGTGAAATACAACAAATAGGTATTATTGGAAAGATAATTTTGTGCCCTTTCAAATGATATATCACTCGACCCCACTTTCCATTTGAAAATTTAAGGTTGATACTCACCCTCGCTAGGGGGTTGAAGGGACAGGTAGAAAAATACATCTAAAATGTGTCCCCCTCAAAAGCAAAATTGACCTGTCCGAGCATTTTTGCGTTAAGTTACAAAAAAAGGAGAAAAGCAAGGTGCATATACCAGGAATATCTCACAGTCTTCCCCACATTGTGCGTTTCAAAGTCTACATGAAAAAACCAAAGATGACTAGCAAAACATCAAGTGTGCTACATTTTCGGAAAGGAAATTTAGAGCTCTATTAAAATATGCAGGAATATACAGGATATCTCATTAAAAAATAGTTTTCCATCGATGATTATTGATATCTTATAAGTTTTTCACACCATCAAATTCTATGTAAAAAATTTTTAAGAGAAAAACGTTTTCATACTTTTCGAAAATGCTCATTTTCGAAAAACATGCTGTAACTCATAAACGATGAAAGATATCGATATGCGGTTTTCACCATTAAGTTTGTCATAAAAATTGACCCTCAGACACAGCCATCGGTTTCCATCAATCTAGTTTGAAAAAAGAATTTTCCCTTTGAAAATGTTCAATTTGGCCCACTCTATACATATCATTATAAAGGTAAACAAATTTGGAAGACTTTTCGAACTTTGATGAAGTTGAATTCTTAGAAGGAATTTATAAACAACGATATAGTAAAAAGGGATATAATGATACAAGGTTTATGTGTATTTTAATAATTTTTCTATATTCCGTCGTCACATATCCAAATGCAATTTCAGTTTGCTATACAAAAATCAATTGGGATAACTTACCAAAATAACTTCTGATCTATAGAACTACAGAATCTGTTTAAAATCTGTTTTTCCGTTAATCCGTTAATCAGCTGTCGCCCCCATACGAACGACAACTCTCAGAAGTTGAGAAACTTGTGCGAGGTAAGGACTAACGTGTGATTCAAATTGTGTATTGTAGCTGTTTTGGTTCAGAACTGTTTCAATATTATCAGTATGGCAATAATGGAATATAGTGGAAGATGCCAAAAACTTGGCTGTGCTGAAAGAGTTGAAACACGAAGAAACACTGAAGAAGAAATAATTTGCCTCTTCGATCTTGATTTTACCGAAACGTGCTGGAGTATATTATCATCTACCTATTAATAATCCGATAAAAGAACTAACATATATACAAGAACTATAACAGTTCTTTATAAAACGTAATTGTCTTCCAGTGTTTCGCAAATGCGTTTCTGAAAGTTGATATCAGCGGAAAACGAAAACCCAAACCAGCCTACAGTTTCTGCGAAACATCAGGTTACGCGAATTTCAAACACAAAATTACATCGAAACTCCACAGTTCGGAGTCTTAAGTTTTCTTGTTAGTTTTCAATTCTGTTCCAGCGTAATACTCAGTTAGTTTGAACTTTGCCATTAATATTCTTTCAACCTACTTGTCTGGAGTCGAATAAGCATAAGAGACACAACGCGAGATGGCTTTATTTTGAAGTAGCCAAAAGTTTAAAGCTTCGAAAACATCTTCCCTACCTTCATCTACTTATTTTTTCATTCAAGTTGAAAGTTTAGGGGAATTTTAAAATCGGATTGTTGGAGTAGTGTGAATAATGGATGTTCATTCAGATTTATAATACCTCTTATGGAAAGAAGAAATTGGAAGAAGAAAAATAGGCGATTAAAGGATTACATACAAGATATGAGCATTTTTTAAGCATTTTTCAAAAACAAACAATGGTCTTGTGATGCACTGTTTGGAACCATTGGTGTAGTAATGACTATTACTGGAATTTTTTCCCAACACAAAACCGTTATTTCAACACCTCGACACGTGTTTCGAACACCAAGAGATCATCTTCAAGAAGAAGATTAAATCAAATATACCTACAATGTTATCCTTATTTATACCATGGATACCTCTTCTAGGTACCAGCGTCGTGAGTGTCTTGAATTAATTTCACAATATTGCCTTATCTACTAGTTTTCCAATTTCCAATTTATTCATTCAGTTAACATTCAATTAAATATTCAGTTACATTCAGTTAAATAATTAGATTACATGAATAACTATTTTGTGTGCTATTTTGAATTCATTAAAAAGTCGAGAATTACACCTTAGCATAAAATATGCTTGTATTGTGCCTATTCTCCCAATTTAAATGAATCCTTATGACAATAGAAAACAAAAGAAAAAGTTTTCATATTATAGGTTATATAATATATTGGATAGAGAAGGTTTATGCAATGGACCAAAGAAAGGAGTGAGAGCTTGTATTTCATGAATGAATGAATACTCCTTGGAATTTTCGTATGATATAAATTCGTCTCAGATTTGTACTAGGGGATTCAAAAGATATTGTTGCATTTTCAGGGAGGTATAATTTTAATTTTTTTTTAATTTGGGAAGAGTATTGATATTTTTCAGAGGTGCTGGAAGCATATTGTAGAGTTTTTGACCAAAAAAAAACCAAATCTCTGAGTGTAAGACTTGTGAAACAATGGTAATTGAATTTTATCAGTTAATCTACTTTGGATTTACGTTGATCATATTTTTCATTGTTTGAATAAATCCATATCAGACTTTGGAAAGTATATTCTGGATAAATAATATATTCATGTTATGCCTTGCTCATATGGTTTTCCCTTCGTCTCACCTTCGTGTCTGGTTTGCTATATTTTAGCTTATTTAAGCTAAATAGATTTTTAATATTCACCTTGGAATTTATAACCTTTGTTTTTCCTTAGTCTCACAAAGATTCATGAACTACTACTCACTTACCAATGTATACTAGGTAATTATTTTTATATTTCTATATAAAACATGCTATCCCCCAGGTAAAGTTGTAAAACAGCCTCGGCTGAACTTCGCCCTTTCATTGATTCTTGTATTTACTTCTCCTTTATAAACAATGTATGTCAATGAATAAAGCCCATTTATTATTATTATTATTACCCCGTATATTAATACATTTTTGGAATCGCTCTGGTATTTTCATACTTTTTTGTTAATAATGTCCTATACCTATCTCTATCTGTTTTCGAAATAAAAAATAAATTGTGCTAAATATGGTCCAAAACAAAGCCTTAATTGAAATTAAGTACATCAGTACTCTTAATTCATGAAAAGTTGATATTTTGATGATAGTTTTGTAACCATACAAACTTCCTCTAGTTCATTGGTGTTAATTCAGGATGATATATTTGGTTGAATTTTTTACACGTTCTGACAATGATTTGATCACCATGTTCATGTGTATAATAAATAATTTCATAAGAATTTCGTTTGAATAATCGATATTTGCATTCATTTTGGAAGATGATTCGAAACACCGTCGATGAATCTTTGTAAATTACTTATGAAAGTGCCCGAACTGCTATAAGCTTGATAATTCCACTGCTTTCAATTCACCGAGTAATATACAGGGGGTTTCATTTGAAAAAATGAAAAAATGAACTTTTGACTACTTTTATGCACAATGGAATTAATAGTAATTTTACCACGCCCTGTATGATATGGAGTCGATTTCTTGATGTTATTTAAATATTTCGAGTTTGTCCAAACTATCATCAAAATATCAACTTTTCATGAATTGAGAGTACTGATGTACTTAATTTCAATTAAGGCTATGTTTTGGACCATATTTAGCACCATTTATAAGTGTTTTGCACTTTTTGCATTCAAGTCATTGTACTATTAAATGTTCCACCCCAAGCTATTATGCAATACCGTATTATCGACTCAGCTAAAGATGTATAACACATTCTCAAATTCTTTCTATCTAGAATATCTCGTAGGTTATAAAAGGTGTAAATAAGCTTTCTCAGTGTTTTTGTGACTTGACTTATGTGTTCATCCCACCTGAAATGCTGGTCCAGCACAACACCCAAGTATTCGATAGTTGAAGTCTTTTCTATTATATCACATGTACATGGTTAATGTGAGTCGCATCTCAAACTTTTTATTTTCAGTTTTGTTCTGTGTAGCTGATCAGTGTTTTGCAGAGAAAATGTCATAAATTTTGTCTTATTAACGTTCAAAGTCAGTAGATTATGATCAAGTCATGTCTTAATCTTTTGAAGCTCATCTTCAGCAAGTTTATAGACATCTTCCCATGATTCTCCTGTGTATACAATAGCTGTGTCATCAGCATAGCAGATGAGGTGACCACAGAAGTCGGTTATTTTTGTGATACTGTTTATGTAAGTAAGAAAGAGAACTAGTCCAAGAACAGTTCCCTGAGGAACGCCAATAGTGGCTTCTTGTGGGGTACTCAACTGTTCATCAATTTTAACTCTTTGTAATCTATTTGCTAAAATTAATTTAGGTTGGTATGCCTGGATGGTTTACATGTATGAGTTACCTTTATAGCATAAATAGGATTAGCAAGCACTAGTCCTTAGTTTAATCTTCCTCTTTGAAGATGATCACTTGGTGATCGAAACACGTGTCGACGTGTTAAAAATAACGATTTGGTGTTGGGGAAAAAACTCCAGTAATATTCATTAGATTTACCTGACTATTACATAAGGACACATTGTGAAAATAATTAAAGACTAGTAGATAAGGCAATAACGTGAAATTAACACTCAAGACACAAGTACCTAGAAGAGATATCTATGATATAAATATGGATAACATCGTAAGAATATTCAGTTTAATCTTCCTCTTGAAGATGATCACTTGGAAATCGAAACATGTGTCAGACATGGCATTTTTGTAATTTAACTTCTGAAAAACCACTTTCGATATGTCGGCTTAGAGGGACTTTCCAAATATAGAATTCTATAACAACTCTATAACCATACTGAAAATTGAAATTTTTTATGACACCCCCTGTATCAGGTTTCTTGCCGTTAAATTATTCAAGCGATGCTCAGGTTTTCAACTTTTTGGCTGATATGAGGTTATATAATTCCACCCATTTCCTCTCTTTATCTTGGGTCCAGATTAATTGATTTCTTCGTAATGAGCAACCAATCTTTTTTCGTTTTTACTATTTTTACGCTGTTTTTATCTTTCACTCTCTAAAAATTATTTGCATTTGCTTTCATGAACAGAACATTTCCGAAATTATTGAGGATTGAGCTCTTACGGATGAACTTCATTCATATTTATATTCAGAAGGATAAAATCGATCTGAAACATTGTACTGTTGACGTTAATAACCATTTCACTTCTAATTATATCCCATTCCTAGATTTTCAACTGTTTCCCGTGAATTAAACGAATCCTGTGGGACACACCCTCGAGCCCCTATCCCTCATCACCGCAGAAATATCTCCTCAAACAATTCCCAAAACCGTGGTCCACGTTCTGAACTTTCCAGCACATCCTGAGCCGGCGAAAATGCGACTGGGAAATGTGCGAACTCTGTATTTAGCCTGGGCCACTTTCCAGAAAAAGATGTAACTCAAGTTAGAATCATTTTGTGTAACAATGGGGGATATTCCTCCTTCATAAAAGAGCTCTAAAACAACGCATTTTAAACTTATCATTTCAACCTTTTCTCTTTAAAAAATTATTTAAATACTTAAAAAAGAGGAATGAAATAATGCATTCAACATTTGAAGGGATTCGTTTCTATTTCACCATTTGGCAACATCGGTTATAGCTAATAAAGGACAATGAATCTGTTACTTGTATAAGACAAACAAAGATGACATATTTCAGAGGCGTGCTGTTCTGTTTACTTATGTTCCGAGTTCCGAGACAGTCTGTGACATATGACATTTTGTGCACCTAACCTATCTGTTGCTTATGTGGCTTGCGGAGGTGGTATTGAACTATAATTTATATTTTGCCTGAATTGTTGATTTATAAAGATAAATTTCCTTTTTTAAAGTAGAATATTTAGGTACGCATGAATTATTTCAACTTGATATAGGCGCTGTTGCCAATATATGAATTAGAAACAAATCCTTTTTAACATTTGAAACATCAATTCGAATACTTTTCGGAGTGAATTTGAAAAACTCATGAATTAAACTGAACTTTATTTTGTTCAAACTTGCATTTGCTGTAATAACCCAAATTGAGGAACATTCCCCATTGAATTAAGAATGGAAGTCAGTGGGCATATTATATGTAAGAAGCTTTTTTCACAGGCAGATGGGACGATGAAAAACCTTTTGTTGTCTTCTTCTGCTTAGTTCGAGAAACGAAACTCTGAAGGAATTCAATTTTCAATTATCAGAAATCATCGACTTTATGTTGATATTATACACTACTTTGCACTGACGAGTGGCCAAACAGCCCGAAACCGATCTGCAAGTGTGTTCCAATAATTGAAAATCTATTGCGGCGGTTGCATCACCAACAGCATGTGCAGGAATGACTTCAGTGAAGAATCCTGCACTGACACCTGTCGGATATAATCCAACGCCCTTCGTCGATTTAGCCAGGGGAGTGGTTGTTTTCTGATAGATGTCAGTTCATTAACCTACAGTGTATGGAGTTGAGACTGGCCTGAACGAATTGTTTTTTAGATGATTTGATTTTCATAATGTGTGTGTGAATGGGTTTGAGACGAAAATAACTGCAAACTGCGAAATTTTCATGATTATTTTGACGGCTAGTCCACCAAAATAGAGTTTTACAGCCATGAAACGCTTCTTCCCAACAGCAATAAAAGTGGCAATCGTGAAATTAACATCTAGGTGTATTTATTTTTTAATCATACGTGGCTCGGTCATGCATCACAATTTCAATCACTGTCACTGTCCTAATCGAACTGAACCAATGAAATCTTATATTCAAATACAATTGTGACTGATTATTGAAACTTTGCATATATGCTCAGAAATTCGAAGGTTCAATTTGATATTATGATTATGGTAATATTCAGGCCCTAACTTTACTGAGACAACTCAAATAAATATACAATTAACAGATATAAGAGACCCCAATTGAAATTCCTTTTAGAATACCAACAATTTATATGTAATATCAAGACATCTCAGGATCATAAACGAAACTTATTTGCATAATTTGATATTATGATTATGGTAATATTCAGGCCCTAACTCTACTGAGACAACTCAAATAAATATACAATTAACAGATATAAGAGACCCCAATTGAAATTCCTTTTAGAATACCAACAATTTATATGTAATATCAAGACATCTCAGGATCATAAACGAAACTTATTTGCATAATGAGACATTTTTAATTCGAATGGAAAAGTCATTCTGAATTTCAATGAGATAAAAAAACGCAACGAATTGGTGATGCATTAAGCCACGTAAAGAAGGTCGGCTATTGTTCACAAATACGACTTCAGTCATTTACGTACTCTGTTCATATATTCGAACATCGTACTTCCGAACAAATATTCTGGTATTGAAATTCATTCAATTTGAGATACGGTATTTTGTTCTCAAATCGATGCGTTCAGCTTAGAATATTTCAAAAAATAATCTTCACGAATACCAATCAACCTGAAAATTTTCCCAGACTGATGTAAATTTTTTCCAAAGAAAACTTTGCTATTTTTGAGTAATGCCAATCGAGTAATCACCAATAGATAAAACCACTCATCCTACAGAATCGTGGTTTTATCAGCTGTTTGCTCTCAAGGTTTTGCTGAATAACAGAGTTCTCGTTGAGAAAATGGAAATTTATCGTTAAAATTTCGAGGTCTTGTGGTATTACTAGAGTTACTATTTTAAAGATGATCACAACAGAAATGGTTGTGATAAAAGTGTGATTAATATATGAATATTTTAATTAATTATGGGTTTTCATTGATTTCATTGATGAAATAGCATTTTTCACAAGAATTTTTTTAAATTATTTTCATTATCAGCTACATTAGTAATTACTGTGGTTGATTGTAAGACCGATACAATAGACTCATGGTATGAGGAATAAGATACATATGTTTTCGAATGAAAATTAGAAAGATATCTAGAGAAAACTGCATCGATTGTTGTTCCATGTCTTGTGGTAGACCCATTTCGATTGCTATTCATTTGTAGTTCTAATTCATCTTGTAGAAAGTTTACCAAGAGCTGTCCATCTTCGGATGCGAAATTAAAATTGAAATTCATTGCTGGAATTAGTGACAACGTATGATTGATTTCTCTCAATTCTTCAGAGCCTATTCGACCGTAAATGTGTGCTCGCACCTCTCTCTCTTGCTCCTACGGTAAAATTCGAAACGCAACTCTCTTTCTCTCTTTTTTTTCTTCACTAACTTATACCTTCCTTTCAACTTCTGTTTGTCTGGCCCTATCACACTTTTTGTGACGCTCTGGTCATGCATTCGCCAGCTTACTCCACAAGTGGAAAGGTACCCACACGAAAAGCTTTGAGCCTTCGATTTTTTAAAAAGTGTTTCCGACCAATATCGGAAAGGTCCTCGCAAAGCATCCTCGTCGGATGACAGATCCCGTTCACAGGCGGAATACTCTGAACTGATGAATATTTTATCTGATTCCTGAAACGCTCAGAGGGTTCAACACCTCCGGGTGACAAACGGAGCTTGTGATTAAATGCTAATATTGAAACTGGACGTTGAATAAATTCCGAACGGCCGAGGTCTTCTATCCCGTCCATTTCCCCTAATTGGATTGTTAGAATTCGTTAGGATACCGCGAAATGTGGGGAAGGGAGGGTCCCAGAAGGGCCCCAGCACGTGAAATGTTGTGCGTTGCAATCTGGAGATAGACACGTACGAAGGCGATGCTCGCAGGATTGCCGGAGAAATTGGTGTTTACCCGGTAAAGCTCGAGCACACATTCCACCTCTATGTCTGTGGCGATGATGTTCAGTAATACGTGCATTTTGGAGGATATTTCCTGGATGTCTGTTGGGAAGGTCTCTATTTTCTCAATAATGAAAACTTACTGAAACAAGCTTCCGTATTGAATAATTAGGGGCAGATATGCAGCAAACAAAAGATAAGTTAGATGAAATGAGTTCTGAAATTAAACGGAGACGCAAACCAGAAATTCAAGAATTCCACGACAGTTCTATATTTGTTTACTCGTTTCGATTATTTTGAAAATGGTGCAATAACCGAAACTAGTCAACAAATTTAGAACTATCGTGGAAAATAGACAGAAGTGAGAGAGAGAGAGAGAGAGAAAAGAGAAAAAATAGATATCGTTGTTTATTAAACATGCAGAAAAAATTGAAGTAATAAAAGAATTCAAACTGAGTCATTTCACGACGTTTCGACTGTTAGTATTAACAATCATTTTCTAACATTTATTGAGCAATATTGTCAACATCAGAAGATATGCTGAAATGTATCCTCAACGGCAGCATCCTTCACATAGAATATTTGCTCAACTTCATCAACGATTACGAGAATATGGTTCATTCGACAAAAGAACGCAGAATTGTGGTCGCCATCGAGAAGTACGAACACCACAGCTTGAGGAAGCATTACTTAATTTGATTGAAGAACAATCTACTACCAGTACTAGAAAGATTGCTTTCCAACTAAATGTTGATCATATGAATTTTAAAGTAACAACTCTTATACCCCTACCATCTGCAACGTGTACAGGCACTACTGTTACCGCGAGACTTTCCGAACCGTCTTGAATTTTGCAATTGGATGCTGGAAATCATTAGAAGAAATTGTGACCGAATTTTCACAAGTTTCTTGTGAAGTTATCCCCGAACAAAAGTACGAATACAGCTTATTTTTTTGTTCTAGAAAGTAATACAATGGTGTCATATGCAATATTAATTTTTTTCGATATTTTCATCAGGTCAGATGAACTATCAAAAATACAATAAAACAGTGTATGTATAATGAAAAAAAATATATAAATTCAGTAAATCAGTATAGATAGTACATATATGCTTTATGGAATCCAATAAATTCAGTATAAATTCAGAGTACATATCATGTGAACATCAATATATGACCATATCAGTTACAAAACGTTTCTTTTGTTATGTTTGTTGTGTGTTGAGTCAACTTTTGATATCTAGACTTCATAGTATATTCATTTTAACATATAAAAGATACAACACAGTTTACTGTAAGATTTGTACTCAAAATTTTCACTTTGATATGTATTCTCATAGTTATTTTCAATATGAAAGATATGAAGTCTCGAATTCTGTACACATCTAATTCAGTTGTTTCAACTTTTGTTTCGAAGTGAAGTAAAACTCATATCGTTTTAATTTTTTTTTTATAAAAGGGGCAACTGGAATCTCTGGCGTAAAATGAATCCAAGGAAAAGCAATTTTTCCAATAACGGAACTTCCATACTCCCCTCTACCACATACCTCACTTGATCTGAATTTTTTTCTTATATTAAAAATTATGTATGCAACACTTTTTTTTCATTGAATCAGCTTCTTATACAAATTTCAGTCATTTTCGAAAAACTTTGTTTTTCGGTAAAAGCCATGACTTTTACAGGTGAACCATAATTTTGAAACA